>SZWC01006034.1:124037-146228 GCA_023375785.1 Penium margaritaceum | reverse complement strand
AATGATAAAGAAATAGGTCCGGACCGTTGATTGCAACGTCGCCCATACATCACCACTGGCACGCTGCAATCTAAGAAATTACACCCCGATCGGATCCCTCCCCCTCCCCCCTCCCTCCTCCTTCGATGAAACCTCCAGTGCATTGGGAGAGTGTATTGTAGGATTTACCTTGCATACCCTGAAAAACAGAAACAAGTGAATTTATACACTTGTGTACAAATGCAACCTCTCTCCAGATACACTTCCTAATCTACCTCCCGAATACACTTTGACTTCACAAGGGGGGATCATTGGTCCAATTACCCCCCCCCCCTTCTCAATAATAGGAAGTGTATTGGGTGAGAGTATCCACGAGTGTATTAGGTACACAAACAAATCAATACACACGTGTGTTTTTGTCTCAATCATACAAGAATACATCCAGAGTGTTGATCGTGACATCGCCCACTTCTCATCGTCAGCATGGTGCGATCTAGGAAGCGGCACCCGGACTGGATCCCTCCTCCCCCGCTGTCCCCCAAGACATCTCTAGTGTATTGGGGGAGTGTATCATGAAGTGTACCTTGCATACCTTGAAAAACGTACACAAGTGTATTTCTTCAATTGTATACTGATGCAACCCTCCTCCAGATACTCTTCTCGATACTCCCCCTCTCCCCCAATACACTTTGACTTTGTAGAGGAAAGGGAATACTCCCACCACCTCCCCCCCTCAAAAGTGGCATGTGTATTGAATGAGTGTATCTAAGAGTGTATTGGATAGAAAACCAAAAGAATATACAACTGTTCTTCATTGATGTGGCAAAAGTAAATCCAGAGCTTCGATCTTGACATCTCAACGCTTCTTCAAGAGGAAAAACAGGAGTAACATGCATATGGCCATAACTTGCTATCAGCACACTGCAAGCTAAGAAATGGCACCCTGAGAGGAGTCCCCCCCCCCTCTAAGACACCACTAGTGTATTGGGGGAGTGTATTGTGTGGTGTATCTAGCATATGCCAAAAAACGAATACAAGCGTATTTATACACATGTTTACTCATCCAAAACCCCTCCACATACACTTTTTAATACACCCCCCTTATACATTTGGACTTCCGCAGGATGGGGGGGGGTCGATGCGCCGGATAGCAACGGTCTAGAGAACGGGTCCCGACATGCGAGGCCGCCAACCGCTCTTGGTATTGCAACCAAGATAACATATCACCCTTGAACGAGGGATCCACACTTAAGGTTCATTTGGTTTGCAACCTCACGAAGTCCGCATGTTGGTCTTTAGTGTCTACCTTTGGTTGGACACTCTGTGAGGAGTCTCAAAGACAAGAACAATAAATGGATGCATGGAAGGTACGGTCTTTTATACTTGGAGAGCTTTTCTAAAGCTTCTGCTCGTAGTGGCTCCACTAGAGCCAACCTCAACCTACAGTCCTACTTGGCACGTCCTTAGACCGCCAAGTGTCATCCTTAAGGCAGGCTCTAGTAAGCGTCCTATAAGCTTCCTGTCCTAGTTTGGGCCACAAAGAAAATTGCGACTGTCGTGGGGTTGGAACCCGCGACCACTCGTTTGAGATTCCGGTGCCTATTCAATCAAGCCAAAGAGGTATGGTTCCTACGATGAGCCATAGGGGCAGTGCATTCCTGGCCCATCTCAGAACAGACCAAGGGGAGGTACTCCATAGAGCAGTGTATGTCTTGTTTGTGTGTGTAGCTAGCCAGCTAGGCAGTGGACAAGGTGAATACTACTTCAAAAAATCTCTCCCTTGCACCTCTGTCCATCTATCGCTTACTGGGCTCCATCAATCCCTTGGGGCTCACCCATCCTCTACCGCATTCCTCATGCCGGATCCACGAACGCCTGCATAGTGCAAGTCGCTCTCCAACGGCTTGGTCATGCACTCAGCAAGAATGCTCTTCATTCCGCAGTGCTGTAAGTCCACCACGTTCTTCATGACCAGGTCACGTGAGTAGTGGTAACGTATGTCAATGTACTTCATTCACCAGGAGATGATCTCGTCTTCAGCAATTGAGATGGTGCTCATGTTGTCCACGTGTACAACCATGGCGTCCTTCTGTGGCACTGTCATTTTGCCAAACAGGCTGCGCAGCCATTGAGTCTCCTTGCATACCTTAGACGAAGTAACGTACTCTGCTTGAGCCGTGGACATGGAAAACACAATCCTGCTTCTTGCTGGCCCATGAGATGGCAACGCCATTCAAGATGCACACGTATCCAGAGGTGGATTTCTTGTTGTCGAGATTCCCTCCCCAGTCAGCGTCGGTGTAGCACTTCAGGAGAATGGGGTCCGTTCCTTCTTGGCCTCCAAGGACGAGGCCCATGTGACGTGTCTTCTATAGGTAGCGTAAGATGCGCTTGACTGCCTGCCAATGTTGTGGCCCAGGGCTGGCCACGAATCTACTCACTTGTTCCACAACATAGCAGATGTTCGGACGAGTCCCTACCATGGCGTACATGATGCTACTCAAGGCGGACTGGTTGGGGATGTCTTGCATCTCCCTTTGTTCTACTTCGTTGCTTGGCGACATGGAGGCCTTCAGTTTTGTATCGGTCGTCATTGGGGTGCTGACTGGTTTGGAGTCTTCCATGTGGTAGCGCTTCAGTCCCTCACCGATGTATTTGGTTTGGTTGAGTTTGATGGTGCCTGCTACTTGGTTTCGGTGGATGGCAATCCCAAGGTAGTACGCGAGAGGACCCATGTTCTTCATCCTGAACCTTTTGCTGAGGTCAGACTTTAGCTCATCCAACAGCTCAACCGAAGACGAGCAAATGATCAGATCATCCACATGAAGCGCAACCAGCATCAGCCTTCTCCCACCATCACGCACGTACATGCTCGGGTCATTCTGGCAATGCGCAAAGGAGAGGCTGGTCATGAAACATTCCATCTCTTTGTACCACAACCTTGGGGCCTCTTTCAACCTGTAGAGCGCTTTGACCAACTTTCACACCTTGCCCTTGGGAGCTTGGAATCCTTCAGGCACCTCCATCAGCACTTTCTTGTCAAGCTTCCCATAAAGGAAATCTGTCCTGACGCCCTCCGGTGTATCTCCAGGTTCTTTGCGGCTGCAATACCAAGGAGAGAGCTGATGGAGGCAAAGGTCACGACGGGGGCGACTTGGAGCTTGGGCGTTGAGAGAACCCCTTAGCGACTACCCTTGCCTGGAACTTGTCGATGCTGCCGACTTACTTCTTCTTCACACAGAGAACCCACGTGGATCCCACCACGTGGGCCTTGTCAGGTCTATCCACGAGCACCCACGTGCCGTTCTCGGCAATGCACGCAAGCTTGTTGTCCACTGCCTCCTTCCACTTGGCCGCATCTGAGCCATTCATCCCCTCCGCCACTGTGGATGGCTCTCCCTAAGCCATGCACAACCAGCTAAGGCCGGTCCAATCATCCTCATACCGTAAAGGTGCTTTCTTTGTTCGCAAAATGTGCCGGAGTGCTGGTGTGACTTCTTGCTTTGGTGCTGGTGCTTCCACAGGTGGTGGTTTGTCGTCGTCGTCGTTGTTAGAAGAGTCGTCAAACTCCAAGTCAGACTCGAGGCCCCGGACGCCTCGGTATCCGCGTCCATGTCAGACTCTGCGTCATCCTCCGCAGCTTCTCTCCCATTCCCACCGCCTGCTAACAAAAAACCGAGCCAGTTGACGGGTGCATGGTCTCCGGACTCAAGCAACACTATCCACTCTCCCGCTTTGGGAGCGAGGTTTGGATCCAGCAGCTCTCTCTTTTCAAAGGTGCGTCTGTCAAACACGACGTTGCAGCTCCTCACGAGATTTCCTGCTGCCTGGTCTCATAGCCGACAGGCTTTAAGTGATGTGTCGTACCCAACCATGATGGACTTCCTGGAACGTGCGTCCAGCTTGCCTCCACCTTCTCCCGACTGGATCTTCACCCATGCAGCTGACTCAAACACCTTCAGATGAGATGCGTTGGGTTTCGTTGCCAACCGTGCTTCTTGTGGGGGCTTTAGCTGCTTGTGTTTCTCCTTTCCAGGCTTCCGCAAGGCGGTTGCTGGTGTGAGATTCAAGAGGTAGCAGGCCATTGTTGCTGCTTCTGGCCAAAAGTGAGGTGGGAGCTTGGCGTCAAAGAGCATGATTTGCACCATGCCAAGTAGGGTCTAGCTCATCCTCTTGGCAACGCCGTTGCTTTAGGGGTTGTAAGGGGTGGTTTGCTTGTGGCGGGTGCCATGATGCTTGAGCCATGGCTTGCATGCCACGTACTGACCCCCGTTGTCACTTTGGAGCGTCTTCACCTTCTTGGACATTTGCCACTCTACCATGGCAACAAACTCAAGGAGCTTCTCCTTGACCTCTCCCTTTTTCTTGAGGAAGTAGATCCACAACTTGCAGCTGTGGTCATCAATAAAGGTCAGGAAGTACTTGTTTCCTTTGTTAGACGGTGTGCTGAAGGGTCCACACACGTCACTGTGTACGAGTTCCTAGACATGCTTAGCTCGTTGACCTCCTCTCCCAAACGGCTTCTTCTTTGCCCTCGCTTGGAGGCATGGTTGACACAATGCACACCCTCCGCCATGCTTCATGGTGCACCCTTCCGTTCCTCGGACTACCTCTTGCTCTTGCATCTTCTGAAGCGTGCTATTGGCCACATGGCTGAATTGCCGGTCCCACAGCTCCGCGTTAGTGTCCTTGGTTGGTGTGGCGGCCGCAGCGGTCGCCGACGATGCATCCTTTGCCTCAAATGTCACTGTCTTGATGGCACATGCAAGTCCCTCATCTGACACCTTGGTGACTTTGGTTTGAAGCACGTGAAGGCTTTTGACTCTTGGAACTTGAAGCATGAGGTCATCTTTGGTGTAGAAAATCTTGATGTCCTCTTTTTTAGGACAACGACTTCCTTGTTGGTGAACACCACTGTCATGTTGTTGTCGGTGATTTGTAAGACCGACAACAAGTTGGCTGCAAAGGAGGGCATGTATACCACCTTTTGAAGGTTCACTGCCTTCTCCTCACCCTTCACGTTAAACGTGATCACCTTTTCCCCTTTGCCCATGGCTTGGACGACACCACCATTTGCACACTTGATGCGCATGACAGATTCGGCCATGGAGACAAATCCACCCTTCTCTTTTGATGAGTGGTGGTTGGAGCCCGAGTCAAGGGAAAATGCCCTGGGCCTAAGGACCGTCCCCCCTCATGGGCAGTTCCCTAGCCATCATGTTGGTGAGCTCCTTCTTCTCCTTTCCATCTTTGATCCCGCCTTCTTTCTTGGGACTACGGCAGTCCCTAGCCCACTGACTAGCCTTGCCACAGTTGTGACAGTTGCCGGGCTTCTTGGAACTCTTCCCACCAACATTGCCTTTCCCTCCACCGCCAGCGCTTCCGCTGTTGCCTTGACTAGAGCGAGAGCTTGCACCTTGTCCACCAAAGCGAGAGGCATAGGCTGAGATGTTTGCCTCACTGCCACTACGTCACATGGACTCGTTGCGGACGTGTTCGGCAACAGCCTTGTACGTTTGATCTCCCTCCTTCCAACCGCCAAATACGGTGACCAAGGACCCCCAGCTTTCTGGTAGCGCCATTAGAAGGATCATGGCACGCTGGTTGGAGTTGAGATTCCATTCCATTTACTGGACCTCCTGCAGCACGTTGTCGAATGAGTGCAAAAATGCGGGTATCCATTCTCCTTTGCTCACCCTCATGGACATCAACCTTTGGAAGATGAAGATTCGGTTTGCTAGGGCGTTCAATTAATGCACGCATGAGAGCTTTGCGTAGGCCTTGGCAGCCAACGTGCATGCTATGATGTCAGAGTGTTGAGTCTCGTGGATGGACGGCACAAAAATGGCGAGAGCCATGTTGTTCTTCATCATCCATGCTGCAAGTTCAGCCGCATACGTTGTCACCGTTGCATCGGCGGGTCCTGTCTCGGATCCCTTTTAGGATGTCAAGGTAGCCACGCACGTTCATGACAATATCAAACTGCCATTTCCACAAGGGAAAACCTGTCCCTGTGAATTTGTACGTACCCGCCTCAAGGCGGGCTTGGGTCGGATCCGCCATTTCTTGCGATTGCTCGTCTTCTCTGCTTTGCTGCTACTCTGCTTTGTTGAGGCCGATGAGGCTGATGAGACTGCTGACTGCGACCGTTGTCAAAGGTGCAGTTGGTTCCGTTGCATACCCCTCCCGCCGATGATTGCCTAAGGCGATGATACCGTTGTGAGAGAACAGACTCGGGGTCGTACCACCTTCTAAAAAAGGGGTAGAGCTTAGACCCGTTGGAGCTCGAGGGTCTTGTCCAACATGGTCAGAGCTGTTCCTCGTCCCCTAGTCTGCCACGTGCGCACACCCTACCTAAAGAAGCCGATGGAGGTGATGGAGCGGATTGGAGCCATCCGATTTTCGTGTACATGCTGTACCTGTGCGCCCTCCAAGACCACGCGCTAGTCGGTCTTGGAAGCGTGCCTTAGAACCAGAAGTGTGAGCCCATAACCCTTTGTCAATACGCCGGATAGCAACGGTCTAGAAAACGGGTCCCGACATGGGAGACTGCCAACCGCTCTTGGTATTGCAACCAAACCAATATATCATCCTCGAACGAGGGATCCACACTTTTGGTTTTTTTGGTTTGCAACCTCAAGAAGTCTACATGTTGGTATTTAGTGTCTACCTTAGGTTGGACACTGTGTGACGAGTCTCAAAGGCAAGAACTGTAAATGGATGCATGCAAGGTACAGACTTTTAAACTTGCGCAGGTTTGCTAAAGCTTCTGCTTGTACTAGCTCCACTGGAGCCAACCTCAACCTAGAGTCGTACTCGGCGCGTCCTTAGACCGCCAAGTGTCATCCTCAAGGCAGGTTCTAGTAAGCTTCCTAGAAGCTTCCTGTTCCAGTCCGGGCCACAAAGAAAATTGCGGCTGTCGCAGGGTTTGAGCCCGCAACCTCTCGCTGGAGACTCCGGTGCCTATTCAACCAAGCCAAAAAGGTATGGTTCCTATGATGAGCCACAGAGAACATACCCATTATGGGCAGTGCATTCCTGGCCCATCTCAGAACAGACCTAGGGGACGTACTCCATGGAGCAATGCATGCTTTGTCTGTATCTTTAGCTAGCCAGCTAGGCAGTGGACAAGGTGCATCCTATTTCAACTGGGGGGACGTCCGCTTGACCATGTTACTCTCGAACATCAGGCCACCCATACTATCGCATAACACCTGTGCTATGAATACACATAATGGGGTTCAATGATGGGCTCATGTACATACACAAGCAAGATCTTTGAAAGAGTCTAAAGGTGGGTTCGGATTTAGAGAAATGAATATGAAGTGATTTGAGACATACATTCTGGATCTTGTATTTCAAAACCCTCTTAAGTGAATCCAAGTCTCAATAAAGTGTCATGAAATTCTTCTAGCATGTGCATAAAATTCTCTGTGTACATGATGGTTCTAAGCCATTTATAGGAAACCTTGTCAACTGTCCAGGTTTTTTCCTTCAAAGGATCATCACCATATGTTTCAGTCTTGTACATTAATTATGAAGTGCGTGGATTTGGGGTGGTTGGACATGAATGGATGGTGCTGTTAGCCTGAGGGTGAGTGTGCACCCTGGAGGATCACTAGCAGTGGCTGATTCACACCACCAACTGGTTTTGGAGAGACTTAAACTGTGGAGGCAACTGGTTCCAAGGATGGCAGAAAACTGGTCAGAGAGTGAGGCAATATTGTTTTCCTGAATTAACTGGGAGTAAAAAATTTGATCAAGGCTCACAAGAAATGAATTTTTATAGCCACTGATCTAAGCTTTCCAGAACACCAAAGCATGCCAGATTTGAAGCTTCCTAGCAGATTCTATGGCTTCTAGAGTGGCCATTGGTAGGCTGTCCTTTTCCCCACGTTGGAAGGCATCCCTTCCTTCCTCTAGAAGCTTCTTCCCCTTCCTAGATTCCTTAGCTTGCTTCTAGTAGGAGGGAAGGTATCCTGAAGACCAAGAAACCCCTAGATGCCTTGTAGAAAAAGTCACCCCTTCTAGAAGGTGTGCCACCTTCCTGAACCCTCATCTGGCCTTGTAGAACCTAAAGGAGGAATTCTAGAGGTTGAGCTAGCTTCCTGGCATCTATTTTCCACCTCCCTTGAGGCAGGACAGAAACTGATCTTGTGAGACTTGAACCCGGGCCCTTGCCTCTAGTGGTAGACACCATTAACCACTAAGCCACTAAGGCTTCTCTTTTTGGTGTTCCTTTTTGGAGTCGCTCCTACTATGGTGAGGCACATCACTCCAACAGGTGTTGCTGCTACTCTGTTTCTCCTGTTAGTGCAGGTGATGCAGCCATTGCTGCTGCTATTGTTGCTACTGCTGGTGCGGTTGATGCAACTACTATTCTTACTACTATTACTAATACTACTAATACTACTACTACTACTACTACTACTATTACTACTACTACTACTACTACTACTACTACTACTACTACTACTACTACTACTACTACTACTACTACTACTACTACTACTACTACTACTGCTACTACTACTACTAATGTTGCTGCTGCTGCTGCTGCTAGTGCTACTGTTTGTGATGCAAATGGTGCTGGAAATGCTAGTGCTCCTGCTCTGGTGCTCCAGCTAGACGGCTGCTCCTGCTGCTGCTAGTGTGGCGGATGCAGCAGCAGCAACTCCTGTAGCTCCTGGTTGAAACATTGACCCTTTGCAGCGAGGTTGCCATCGCCGCACCGGTTGTTGTTGCTGATGCTGATCTACTGTTGCAGTCTTTGTGATTTTATGCTTTAACAATGATGAGGCAAGCCATATACAGCTACTACGGTTGCTATAGCTGCTGCCACCACTGTAGCGGCATAAGACACCACCACTCCCACTTCACGTTATTGCTAAGAAGGCCACCGTGATGAAGGAAATTGTCAAAACAATTCCGGCAGCATTCTGCCTCCATCTCTGCCACTGGACTCTCTTTTGTAAGCCCTCAGCTTAGGGCCTCCACGTTGAGAACAGCAAGACAAATCCAATGCAGCTTTCCGGGCAACATTTGGTTGATTATAGGCTACCCTAGGTTTGAGTTAGTGCAGGTGGCCATGGACAACCGCGCATAAAATGTCGAGTCCTAGATCAAGACAAGGAACAGCTCAATTGCGTGAGTCTCGCTAGTCAAGACCCACCCGGCTGGCTGCCAAGCAAAGCTCGCCGGCGCACAAGCAAGGAGGGAGGGCGAATTACTGTCGTGCTCTGGAAAAGGACCGGCTAGCCCATGCCCTGCCCTGCACACACAAACACTAAACAGGTTTGTATCTCGGGCAAGGACTAATCTAGGTTCCAGTCACACCTTGCACGCTTGACCTAGAAGACTATGAAGGAAAAACATAGGTCTCATAA
Organism: Penium margaritaceum; assembly: GCA_023375785.1. Taxonomy (NCBI): domain Eukaryota; kingdom Viridiplantae; phylum Streptophyta; class Zygnematophyceae; order Desmidiales; family Peniaceae; genus Penium; species Penium margaritaceum. Next base: position 136,863 of record SZWC01006034.1, on the reverse strand, counting down.
GTCCAAGTAATGTGAGGAGTCCAGCAAGTAGGCCAGCTGTTGAGTGATGGAGAGGGGCCATGCCAACAGGATGGAGGTGACCATTTGTGCGGGGCAGAAGGGTCACAAGCCGTCACGGTGTGTCGCCTCCACTCACTGTGTTGGCATGCCCTGCGCACTCAAGACCACCCATGAGAGGAAATATTTATAATGAGAGATTAACACGCCCCCTTGGACGGGCATGTAGCAAAGATATTGAGTTAGATCAGAAGTGCAAAAGAAGGGAGACCCTTGGTAAGAAAGTTGGCCAACTGAGCCTGACTACTGATGGCATGCACTTCAACTGTCCCTGCCTCCACTGCCTCTCGAATGAAGTGATGGTCGACGCATATGCGCTTTGTGCATGGATGCAACAAACCATCGTTATCTATAATGTGGCGGGCTGTTGAGCTGCCGTTACCCACAAAAACAGTGGATGTGTGCACGTCCAGTTCCACAAGCAAATGTACAAGCCAGATCTCCTCACATGCTGCCTCACTCAATGCCATGTATTCTGCCTCAGCCACACTTCGTGCAACACATGAATGTTTTCCACTGTGCCACAGCATAACAGTTACCCATAGACAGAACAAATATCCACCCTGACTGCGAGCCGCACAATCACGAGTATAGTTACTGTCGCAGCACCCATCAAGAGGTGGGTCGGTGGTAGAGGCAAACACTAGACCAAGGGCAGCTGTGTCGGACACAGAACACAGTGTTTTCAGCAGTGATGTTTTACGTGTGCTGTGTGGTTACTAGCTGAACTGCACGAGCACAATGACAGCTCAAGCAATGCCCACACGTGTCCTAGAGGCAAGATATGAGAGAATGACAGTGATTTGTCTCTACAATGTGGGATCTGTGTCTGGGCCGTATTCAGTGGTATGTGCATCCAGTAGGTGTGATTAGACACCAGGGCTCATGGGTGTGTGCTGTTGTGGGAGATGCTGGACCAAGTGCTGGAAGCGTTCAGTGAGGTGAGCAAGAAAACGACCTTAATGGAGGGTCAATGTCCGCGCTGTGCGGTCACGGGTGATGGTCATGCCTAGAAAGTTTTGTGCCTCACCCAGGTCTTGCATTTTGTAGTGTGATGTGAGCAGTGCTTTGGCTTCTTCGGTGATCATGAGGGAGGGAGACCAGATCAACAGATCATCCACATACACCAGTAGTGCAACAGACACACAACTACCCCAACTCAGAAATAGTGAAGGATCACAGATACTTTGTGTGAACCCACCACTCTCCAGAGTGTTGTGGATCTCTTTGTTCCAATACCTAGGTGCTTGTTTTTTGTCGTACATGGCCTTCAGCAGCAGCCACACCCTGTCTTTCCCGTCCTCAAAACCGTCTGGCTGTCTTACATATAGTTCTTCTTCTATTGGTCCATTCAGGAAGGCACTTTTTACATCCATTTGATGAATGCCCCAGTCCTCACGTGTGGCTCTTGCCAAGAGGACATGGCTGGTTCCATACCTTCCCATAGGTGCAAAAGTGTCTGCGAAATCCTGTCTAGGATTTTGGTGTAAACCTTTAGCCACAAGCTGGGCTTTATACTTCTCAATCATTCCCTTGAGGTTTCTTTGCAGTTTAATTACCCACTTGAAATCAATGGCCTTGCGGCCAGCTGGCAAGGGCACCAGCTTAAACACCTTCTGTTCTAGCGGTGCATTCAGTTCAGCTACCATTTCCTTTTCCCATTTTGCAGCATCTGAATGCCCCCTTGCCTCAGTCAGGGTCTGTGGTTTTGTTACACTGTGGCCCATAGATTCGGTGTCAAGAGTGTGATATAATTGCTTCTAGTCAACCCTGGGGAGAGTGCGTAGAAACCGTCACCCTGGTTCTGGCGGTGGTATTTTTGCACTTTCAGTCTCATTGGGAGGGGTTAGAGGTCTGAGTCCTAGAGGTTCCTGATTGGCACTAGACTGTGTGCAAGCTAGGTCTAGGGAGGAAAGCAAATCCTTTGGCACAGGAGTGGCTGTCTTGCTATCTGGTCTTGTTCATGATGTCTGACCAACTGCTTGTGGTGGGGGTGACATGAAAACCGGCACACCCACATACTCTGGGTAGTGGTCTTGCGTGGGTAGAGAAGGAGCATGGCCCACTTTGGGAAATACCTTATAGGGCATGTGTTAACAAGATTTTCTCTGCACTTGCAGCATTATACATGGGCCTGAAAGGCTTGCGCGGAATGGATGAATCAATCCGCGAAAGCTGGAACCAAGACTACGGATGGAGGACGCTGGCTCCCGCGCTTGTGCGGTCGAGCAGAAGGGAAGAGCAGCAGGAGGGAAGGGGCGTGCAAGGCTGGTGGCGAGATAGTTGGAGTCGCTCGCCTGCGCAGCTGTGCATCGTGGTGGCAGAGATCAACGAATGATGCCAAGACAACAAGGTGCAAGGGGCACCTGGGGTTGACGCAAGGAGCGAGACAAGCCCTGGGATGTGGGGAAAACATCACCTCTACAGGAATGCATCAGGCACCGTGGATCTGCAGAATGAGAAGAAGGCGTGGAGTATCAACTGTGTGGGAGAAGATCAAGCACCGCCAGGCCGTAGAGCTGGAACATGGCGGACCAGAAAGACTCCAAAGTGCATGAGAAGAAGAAGTCATAGGGATGGGCAAGCAGCGGATAGGGAAAGGGAGGATTCTAGAGTCTCTTGATTCTGAGCTATGCTATGAGAATAGAGGAACTGGTGCTGTACCATACGTGTGTGTGGGTTGCGAGACCCGTGGTGCAACACGCCTGCGTGGAGCCGCCGCATAGTATTTCAAGTGTGCTGTAGACAATAACTTGACAGTTCATATATCCCTTGGCATGAATGGTTGCAACCAAGTTTCTAACTCTCAGTTATCTCATTTTCCTTACCATTGCCCCTTCGCAATCTCTGTTCCACAACTGGCTTGAGTAATCCGTGGGACTTCACCTGCGAAGATGTACGAGCTCGTGCTGGCCGAGGAGGAACCCAGAGGTTCCACGGAGTGGTTCTAGAGCCATAGAGGGTTCAGTGGAATTCCATCCTGCGGAAGTCAAGTGGCTAATGCGAGGGCAAGGTAGAGGAGGCGCGGATTTTCTAGGTCAATTGGTGTGAGCTTCCATTCCCGATATTCATCTTTTCATCACTCCCTTGCTTGCATTTGCGAAGGCGTTGTCTCATAAGTGTTGCTCAGGAAATGAAGAATAGGACTGAATATAGACATTTGCAAGATGCATAGCTCAGAATCAAGAGACTAGACCAAGCTAGGCGTCCATGAGTCTGTGACTCTCCGATCATATGTGTGTGCTGACACTTCAGGTTTAAGATGCAGGATAGGTTCCGTGGAGGAGGGCAAAGGACTGGCAGACAGTGTGGAGGATCTTGGCGCATTGGTTGGGTGGTACAAGACAGGCCATAGCCAGCAGTAAGCAAAGAAACGGAAAGTAGCCATCTGCGCGTCAGCAATGTAGGAACGGGAGTGAGGATAAAGACATTCCCTTCCGCAGGGAAGTCTCCGCAGGGTTTCCATAGCAGCAATACCGGATCCATGGCAAGGAATACTAGTAAGAAGAAGCAATCTGTGGAAGTGTTGCATCTTTCAGAGTGTAGTGATGAAAAAGTGACGCGGAAAATTTAGGGGTAACAGTGTTTATGGTGCGGTGAGCGCGGATAGTTCTATGCTCTTTTCTTAGCTGAACTCTACTAGTGATCTTCAGATTCAGTCATGTATGTCGACCGTGAGCTCTGTTCACAGGTACGGGGTCCTCCGATCTTCGAAGCAGCCTAAAATACGGTGTTGGCTACCTTGGCGCGCAAGTACAGATCAAGGACCATTGGGCAAGGCCAGCAGTGAACAAGGGGAACCGCACGCACAGTCTGAGTTGGGTGACGGAGAGCAGAGACGCGCTTGCACAAAAATCTGGCTAGAAGAGCAGCTCTGGCTCTTCCTACGGGAAGCGATTGATGCACGGTCCGTGCAACCACATGCCGACCGCGAGGGTGCCAGGACAGCATCCGTACAATAACCAACAGAGCAACCCGCTATCCCAACGGTTGTGATCCCTCCAGCAGAGACAATCCCAATCACAACATCACCATCATCAGCGACGTTCCCTCCCATCTCCCATGTGTCATCAAATCCAGTGGAGGCCCTCTTCACCCGGCCTGTAGCCATTGCCTTCTTCCTTGAGTATCTCCAGCTTCACCCTGAGATCGCAATAGAGCTCGATGCCTGCTTTTGCAGGTCTGAAGAGCGCCTTGCTCCCGTAGGCATTCAACTCTATTCTGAGCAAGTTACGCCTGCTGGCATGCGGAACACCCAAAAATTCAAGGAGGACCCCACGGTTTGCATATCCCTCAATAAGATCGACTGGGGATGGGCTCCCCAAGCACTAGACGTGTCGCGGTAAGATGACACCTACTATGAGGTGGTATGCTGCAGTGTCTGGATCCTGGGCAAAAATTTCCTTGCCATCATTGAAATAGGCGCCACCCACACCACCATCGCTCTCCGTGTGCTTGCCGCAGTTGGATGGGCGGACCGGGTCCTTCCCACCCAAAGCATCTTCAGCAACGCATTGGGAGGCTTTGATAGGGGGGGGAGGTGAGGTCCTGGATCTCCCATTCCAGGTCGGAACACTTCATGAGCCACTGACACTACAGGTTACTCATGCACGGACATAAGACATGCTTCTCGGTACTGACTACCTGGTGCTGCGCCAGGCTACCCTCATCTTCTGTCTGGGGGTCATGCAGTTGAGATCGGCGGAGGGCGACAAAGAGTATGCCCTCATTACGGTGGCACCCCAAACGGCACTTCCTCTCACCAACATGGCCACCATTACCTCTCAAGACGCGCGGTGGGAGGATGCCCTTGCACACAGTTCCCCACCCTTAACGCCAACGTGACAAGAGCTTGAATTCTTCACTGGCAAAGTGTATTTGCTTCTTTACCTTTGCGTCAGACGCATAGGACAATTTCCGTGGGCAGGAGGAGTCCCTGAAAAAGCACTCCAAGCATTCACAAAGTGGAACAAGTATGTGGTAGAAGCAAAAGCTGACTTGTCCAGTGCGGAGGTTCTTACCCATGCAACCCTTCTGACAACAGGGGTAGTCCAACATGGGTGATAGCTATGAGGAGGATGATGAGCTGTTCCCAAGAAACCACCTGCACCACTAGCTTCCCCAACCCCCTTCAACCACATGCTCCATGAGCTGCTGACACCTGAGCAACGATAACGGGTGCGGCAGCACCCGTTAGCGTTGCTTCTACACCAGGACGCAGAGGTCTTTGTAGGCACCACGTTTGAGATTGGTGCAGTTAATGCCTACCACGTCACAAATACGGATGATGCACAGCCAATGAAGCAGAAGGTCCACAGCATCCTCCCTGACCAGCAGCAAGTTGTGTTGGACAACCTTCAGGAACTTAAAGATCAAGGGGTGATGATCCTAATCAGCAGTCCCTGGCGTGCTAGTCTAGTTTTAGTAAGGAAGCCGGATGGTAGCAAGCGATTCTGTATGGTTTTCCGCGATCTCAACCATTTCATGGAGGAGGAAGCCTACCCCATGCCGCTGATTGTAGAAATCTAGGAGTGACACAAGGGCCGCAATTGGTTCACAAAGCTGGACGTCAAGTCTTCTTTCCATGCCTTCTCGATGCACTTGGACTCCATTCCTAAGGCCGCATTGGCTACCCCTGAGGGCCTCTATGCCTTAACACGTGTTCCCTTTAGCATCTTCAATGCCAGCGCCACGTCATGGATGCCACTCTCCCCCATTTCCCCAACATCAGCTGCTATACTGACGATGTGCTCGTCGCGGCTCATCCATTTGATGAGCTCCTCACCTCCCTTGATGCGGCGTTATTGCTTTGCTTTTTGTCGTACTAACCTCAAACTCAAACCTGCAAAGTGCATCATCGGCGCAGAACGGATGGAATTCCTTGGATTCTTCATGAGCGCAAAAGGCATCACTACGGACCCAGAGAAGATTGCCGCTGTTAAGGAATGGCGACAGTCCACCTCCGCTGGGCAGGTAAAAATCTTCCTGGGCTCCGTCTCATTCTATCGGCGGGTTGTTCATGATCATGCCAAAATTGTTCGTCCACTCCAGCAACTGACGCATCAGGACACGGAATTCATTTGGAAAGCTGCTTGTCAAGCAGCATGGGAGGAAATCAAACATCACCTGATCACGTCACCAATGCTGGAGTTCTCCGACTTCAACCTCACCTTTTTCATCACTACGGATTGGTCCTGCGAGGACCTGGGCATTTTCTTGTCCCAAGATGCGGAGCACAAAGTTTAGAGGATTATTGCATACGCAAGCCGGGCCCTCAATGACACAAAAAGTAGACATCCACCGGTTGAGGGCGAGTGTCTGCCTGTCCTTTGGGCTCTGGCACACTTCTGCAACTACATCAAGAATGACAAACCCCTCACCATCCAAACAGATCATCAGGCGCTGCAATGACTCCTCACCACCCAGAATCATGAAGGGATCACGGCAAAGTGGGTGCCACTTCTGGTTCAGGGCTACAATCTCCGCATACAATATCACCCCGTACTGGCCAACTGGCATGCGGATTTTCTCAGTCAGCTTCCTTGCAAAGGATGGCCCGCTGACACACTCACTTCCGCAAATGAGGTTCCTCCGGCCCCTGCCACCTCCATCGATGAGATGGAGTGCGCCTGGGAAGGCGTTGCTCACGACTTTACACCCATTAAGGAGCAACTAGCCGCATGACTCCTCCATCTTGCCTTTGAGGACCAGGTCCCTACTGCATCCATGACTCTGGGCACAGACATCCACGGATGCCCCACTACATCTATGTCCCTAGACGGGGAGCCCAACGGAGCCTTTCACATGCGCTGCCGCGCTCGCAATGGCTTCAAATCTTTCACGTTGTGAGACATGTGGGAACGTCTCCAGTTTGACCCTGAGGCAGCCCCCAGGTGGGAGGCCAGAGCACCACTCCGCCCTCGTCCTTGCCGTCCTCCCCCGACTCCGTCTCCCGCTACTCCCTGAATCCTTTCTGCTACCAACCCTTGCATATCTGCCCTCTTTTGAGATCCCATTTTCCCAGTTCCCCTGATTGACTACCTCATCCTCCATGCTCAAGCCGTGGACACAGTGGCCAAAGTTTTCACAACCGCGATTACTGACCTAGCACGCGTGGGCATTCGCCTCACATGCAGCCCCACCGCCCTGCCGAGGGTCCCATCAGCATCTCTGCGTCCGCGATCTGCATGCGGATGATGCTATGGCTATTCCTCTTTGCGGCCTCTGCTGGGCGCCTCGGCCGCTGTGGACACCACCTATATTGACGCGGACACCATTGGTGACATAGTTCCATGCATGGATTTGCGGATCCAAGTTCACAGCCATTTTTGGCACAGGAGCAACACATACCACCGTTGCCATGCGCCTTGTCCGCGCTCTCAGTCTGGTCCACCTCATCCGGCCAAGACCGCTGCGTTTCTCCCTGGCATCCGGCAATCTGGATGCCCCCGGCGGACAGATTGACATGCGACCAATCGAGGTTGCCAACGTCCATGCCGCCTGCACGGTCCAGGTCAGTGCAGCGCGAACATACGACATCCTCCTGGCTGTCGATTGGCTCGCGTCGCGCCAAGCCAGTACATTCTCAGCCTCATGTCCGCTGCAAGTGTGCAATCTTTCACGCGATTGTTCACTTGCCATCCACACACACTCGTGTCACCAGGGATGGCAAACCGCGGTATTGAGTACCGCGGTACCAGAGTACCGCGGTATTCTGGTACCGCGGTACTCAATACCGCGGTATCCTAGTCTTCTGGCGGGTCACTACCGATACTGGTACCGGTACCGCGTTACCAACGGTAGTAGTACGGTACTGCGGTATTCAGAGAATACCGCGTTACACAATGTACCGTAGATTGTAAAAAACACTAATACTTCTGTGAGATTTAAGCAACGCAAACAAAATAGTGTAGATAATCGTTTTGCGAGACTGAAATTCGAGAAAATTGGGTAGAAAACAGTACAACGGTAGCTGTTTTCTTTGAGTTCGAAAGTATCGCGGTACAATACCGCGGTACGGTACCGCAGTACAGAAGAGGGGTACCCCTATAGGTGAGTACCGATACCGTACTGGTACCGCAAAAAAAGTACCGGTACCGCGGTACCACCATACCGCGGTACAAAACCGCGGTATACCGCGGTATCGGTAGTACCGCCGCCATCCCTGCGTGTCACCAGTCATGCCGCCACAACCTCAGGAGTCAATCATGACAGGAAAACAACACACCTGACGGGCTGTCCCCGAGGCAGATTTTGCCAGCCACGGCCGAGGCAAAAAATGCGCAGAGACCACGCTTATTGGGAGGGGGGTTGTGCGCGGCATCCCGCCTGTAGCAGGGTCCACCAATTTTGGCGCCAGGGCTATGGTGCCACGCCGACCACAGACACATTCCGCATGACCCGCCAAGGTCGCTGGACTCGCCAGTCTCACTGTTCCGCGTGCTAGAGCTGCCGCGACATACACCCGCCCAGCACAGCGGGAGGGGCAAGAAATGCAATCTGTAATGGAGGGAGTAACTACGATGAACCTGCTTGGCGACCTGCCACTAGGCAAGGAGAGCTCTGAAGAAAGCGCAGGGGTGGGGGAGGAAGGAGAAGAGAAGCGGCAGTGGATAGGACGAGCTATCCTCCAGACACATGTAGAGCTACTCAAGCAACCCCTCCTGCAATTCGATCTGTACACGGATGGGTGGACCCTGCACCTCCGCCAGGTAGCCACTGAGATACGGTCATTCTACGCAGAAGTAAGATGACTTCAGATGCTCGAGATCGCGGGGGTGCTTGTGCAAATGCAAGAAATGCACTTTATCTTGCATAGCATGGAGAGGCGACCACTCCTTGAGGTCTGCGACAAGATGATGACCGTGTTGGACGAAACTGCGAGCGAACCTGAGCTCGAAGGAGCACAAATGTGTTGGCGAGAAGTACGCAGAGACTTTAATGAGCGATCCCTCCCCCGATACCGCCATCTACTCATGGAATTGGTCCACGCCCGTCTCCTCCATTTGTATACCCACTGCAGGGAGACCGAAGCCGTGCCTACCTCCCAGTGCAACAATCTGCCCCCGTGGCAATGGGGTTACCATCTGCACGTCTTCATGGAAAAGTGAAAGTGGTAGGATCCGCAGCGGGGCAGCCAGATGTGCAGCTACCTCTCCAAGGGATATCGAAAAGCATGGAGAAACATGGTAGCCAGGTGTTTCACCACCTACGCAGAGATCCCATCCTCAGCCAAAGAGCAGGTAAGCTTGGTCGCGGAGCTGGCGGATGACACCCGAGAGGATGCATCAGGGGTAGAAGAATGGGTAGCAATACTTCTCCAGCATGCGGCCAAAGAGACCACACAAATGCGCACCATGGAAAGAGATGCCCAAAGTGTCTCCGCGGAAATAGAGGATCAGATCCCAGATGCGGTAAAGAAACTGAAGCAAGCAGAAGCGGAACACTGGGACAGGAGAAGAGAGGCACGAAAGCAGGTACACGTGACACGCAAGATTAGGGAAGAGGAAGAGGACGCGGAGGCAGCAGGGAGGAAGGTGCCCTCTACGCCCTCAACCTTCTAAGGGGGACGAGAAGGAACTGAGGTTAGTGCTATGAAAGGGCCCAAAAAGACCAAGGTGAGTCACGGAAGGACAAAGGAGCAGGCAAAGGAGCGCCTACAGGAGGTCACGCCTGCAGCAGTGGCAAGAGGAGCAGCCGGGAGGGAGACGCAGGATGTCAAGCTCGTGGGACGTGTGGGAACTCCCCCGGCTGTGGGATGGATAGGTCAGCAGGAAACCCCTGAAAAAACCGTCATGAAAGCAGGAGCAGTCAAGGTGACAATAGAGGTGCAGCAGAAGCAGCAAGCGGGGAGGGGAGAGACGGAGGCTCGGGAAGAGATGAGTGCCTCCGCGGCCATGGTAGTGCTCCCGCAGGATAGACCGCAGTAAAATCCCCTTGGCACGGTGATGCCAACCCATGGGACAGACGTAGCAGTACCGGCCGTGATACCTGCAAGGCTTCCCGCAGGAGGGGTGCCCCCATCCGGCTCGCGAGACCCTGAGGCAGAGGAGAAGCGGCAGGAGGAGGCACGGAGTAAGACAGCAGAAGTGGAGGCCCGCATGCTGCTGCAGGATGAGATGCGGCGGATGAGGGAAGCAGAAAAAAAGGGAGCTTAGGAGGCAATGGGTACCGAGGCGGGACAGGCAGGCCAATGCACTCCCAAAATCACGGTGCAAAAAATAAGAGAAAGTGGGGAGGGAGAAGAGCAATCAAGGAAGCAACAGCAGAAAGCTAAGCGGGAGATGGAGAGATCGTCTGCATCCACGCCACAACAAGGACTGCTTGTTGAGGAGGTGGAGTTCATAATGGACATTAAGTGGGAGGCAATGATGAAGAGGATGGAAGCCATCATAGGAGGGCTCCCTGTACCTGCCGAAGGCACAGAGGGAGGACCCCCACTAGTGGCAAAACCTGCGGGAAAGAAGCCAGCCCATGGGCCACCGCTGCCGTACAGGGTTGTGGAGGTGACAGAGGAGAAAACTGAGGCACCCTCAATCAAAGCCCCTACTGTTGGCCTGAGGGTGAGTGTGCACCCTGGAGGGTCCCTCGCAATGGCTGGTCCACACCACCAACTGTTTTTGGAGAGACTGAAACTGTGGAGGCAACTCGTTCCAAGGATGGCAGAAAACTAGTCAGAGAGTGTGGCAACAGTTTTGGCCTCAATTGGATGGGAATGAACACTTGATAAAGGCTCACATGCAGTGGCATTTTATAGCCACTGACCTAAGCTTTCCAGAACACCAAAGCATGCCAGATTTGGAGCTTCCTAGCAGATTCTATGGCTTCTAGAGTGGCCCTTGGTAGGCTGTCCTTTTCCCACCTAGGAAGGCATCCCTTCCCTCCTCTAGAAGCTTCTGCCCCTTCCTAGATTCCTCAGCTTGCTTCTAGTAGGAGGGAAGGTGTCCAGAAGACCAAGACACCTCTAGATGCCTTGTAGGACAAGTCACCCCTTCTAGAAGGTGTGCCACCTTCCTNAGGTGGACACCATTAACCACTAAGCCACTAAGGCTTGTCTTTTTGGTGTTCCTTTTTGGAGTCACTCCTGCCATGGTGAGGAGCATCATTCCAACAATCTCCCCCTTGCGCATCACCCATGGCAGTCGTCCATGCTCAACCTATAACTGAGGAGACTTTCTCCTCATGGGAGGTGAGCTTACATTTTATTTCTCCCTCCCACTCAGCCCCATCCTTCTTGTGCAGTGCCTCCTTGGGGCTCCTCTTGCGCGAACCCAGTCCAAATGCCCTTGTCGGCATCATATCTTTTTGTCCTTCTTCGCACACGGCTGCTCGTGCGGGGCTCTTGAGGCGGTTGTTGTTGTTGCTGTCCCCTTTCGGCGCCATCCTCTCCAAGCGCCTGCTCCCCCTCTCTTGGAGACCTTGGAGACATCGGTCGACTCCCCGCCTCCATCTCCGGTGCTTCGGATTCCTCATCCAAACTGGCTGGAATAAAGTCTGCCGCTCGCCCATCCCTCAGGCGATGCTCTCCGGTTGGTGGTGATGCGAGGATGTCACCCTCATTCACGTTCTCCGGCGTCTCCCCCTCAAGGAGTGGCATCCACTCCCCCCTCTTGGAGAGACCTGCCTCCTTGTCTGTCCAACGGCTTTTCTCGTCGAATGTGACGTCGCGACTCCGCACAATCTGCTGCCTCTTTGGGTCAAAGAGCCGATACGCCTTGCTTCCGCTCTCATATCCAAGGAAAATACACCGACGGGTACGCGGGTCCAGCTTGCTCCGTCCCTCATGTGCCTGCACCATTGCATGTGCAACACAACCAAACGTGCGGAGGTGACCCACCGCCGGCTTCCTCCCGCTCCACACCTCTTGTGGCGTCTTCCACGCCTTGCTCTCCTTGTCCTTCAGCGTCTTGGTCGGCAAGAGATTCATAATGTACGCTGCTGTCCTTGCCGCCTCCGCCCAATACCGTTGTGTAAGGCCGGCGTCGCTCAACATGGATCGCACCATGTTAAGGATTGTGCGATTCGCTCTCTCTGCGACGCCATTCTGTTGTGGGGAGTGTGGAGTTGTTTTCTGCCACTCAATCCCCTTGCTCTTCATCCACCCAAGGCACCCCGCATATTCACCGCCGTTGTCACTCCGGAACGCCTTCACCTTCAACTCTGTTTGCCGCTCCACATCAGCCACAAACTCNGCCAGTTTTGCCGATGCACGCGTCCCCTTGGCGACAAACGGCTGCCGAGTTGATTTGCCAATGATGCATGGCTCACACACGGTCTCCTTGGTTCCATCAAGGCCGCTGATTTGGAGACCCCGCACCACTTCCCTCTTAGCCATCTCCTTCACTGTCGATGGATAAATGTGGCAGAGTCGGCGGTGCCATAGGTCCAGGTCTCCTCCATCCTTCGTTGCAAGATTGGCGGCGTTGGACCCCACCCGGCTGCTGAGGATCTTCGCGCGTAGCAGGTACAAGTCGTCCTCCCTCTTCGCACGCGCAATCACCTCACTTTTTCCCTCTTTGCGGATGACGGCCTCCTTCTTTGTGAAGAGCACCTCAAGTCCTTTGTCGGTAAGGCGGCTGACGGAGAGCAGGTTTGCCCCAAAGTTGGGCATATGCAGCACATCGTAGATTGTGCTCGTGACAGGTTTGCCATCCACAATTGACTCAATGCGGACGTTACCCTCACCGGCGGCCACCTCTGTTTTTCCATTGGCCACCGTCATGCGTCTCTCCGAGGCGCCGTAGGTGACAAATGCCGCCCTGTTGCATTG
>SZWC01006034.1:91408-105742 GCA_023375785.1 Penium margaritaceum | reverse complement strand
CCCCCCCCCCCCCCCCCCCCCCCCCCCAAGGTCAACCGGGAGACAGCCAAAATCCAAAATCCATGGCATGGCAAGACTTGGTTGTGCATGAAATGCAAAACCAAGCTAATGCAAGCCAATGCAAGCTTGTGGCATGGCAGAGACAGCCATAGCCACATCCAAACCGGTGGTAGTGATGGTGGTAGCGGCATCGGCAGTGGCAACAAGGGTGCGACAGCAGTGACAATGGTGGCAATGAAAGTGATGGTGACAGATCGGATGGCTGCGATGGTGAATGCCTCCGGTGATGGTGACAGATCCGACGGCGGCGACGGTGAATGCGTCGATGATGGTGACGGCAACAACGGTGATGGTGATGTCGATGGCAAAGGTGATGGCGTCAAAGTCACCGACGTCAACGGCAAACCTGACAGCAGCGGTGACAGTGACAGTGAAAGTGACGGCAAAAGTGATAATGACGGTGATGGTGGCAGTGGCGGCGGCTCTGGCAACAGCGGCTGCTGTGGCGGTGGCGACGGTGCGACAGCGGCGACAACGGTGACAACGGTGGCAGTAACGGTGAAAATGATGGTGATGGCAACGACGCTGGCGACGGTGAATGCAACGATGATGGTGACAGTGACAACGGTGACGGTTGTGTCAATGGCGAAGGTGATTGCCACAAGGACAACGGCGTCAACGGCAAAAATGACGGCAGTGGTGACAGTGTCGGTGACAGTGACGGTGACGGTGATGGTGACGGTGATGGTGACGGTGAAGGTGATGGTGACGGTGATGGTGACAGTGACGGTGACGGTGATGGGGATGGTGACGGTGACGGTGACGGTGATGGTGAGGGTGACGGTGACGGTGACGGTGCCGGTGCTGGTGATGGTGACGGTGATGGTGACGGTGATGGTGACGGTGATGGTGACGGTGATGGTGACGGTGATGGTGACGGTGATGGTGACGGTGATGGTGACGGTGATGGTGACGGTGATGGTGACGGTGATGGTGACGGTGATGGTGACGGTGATGGTGACGGTGATGGTGACGGTGATGGTGACGGTGATGGTGACGGTGATGGTGACGGTGATGGTGACGGTGATGGTGACGGTGATGGTGACGGTGATGGTGACGGTGATGGTGACGGTGATGGTGACGGTGATGGTGACGGTGATGGTGACGGTGATGGTGACGGTGATGGTGACGGTGATGGTGACGGTGATGGTGACGGTGATGGTGACGGTGATGGTGACGGTGATGGTGACGGTGATGGTGACGGTGATGGTGACGGTGATGGTGACGGTGATGGTGACGGTGATGGTGACGGTGATGGTGACGGTGATGGTGACGGTGACGGTGACGGTGACGGTTACGGTGACTGTGATGGTGACAGTGACGGTGACGGTGACGGTGACGGTGACGGTGACGGTGACGGTGACGGTGACGGTTCCGGTGCCGGTGACGGTGACGGTGAAGGTGAAGGTGAAGGTGACGGCAATGGTGACGGTGACGGTGACGGTGCCGTGATGGTGAGAGTGACGATGACAGTGATGGTGATGTTGACAGTGCCGGTGACGGTGACAGTGACTATGACAGTGACGTTGACGGTGACAGTGATGGTGCCTTTGACAGTGACGGTGCCTTTGACAGTGACGGTGCCTTTGATGGTGATAGTAACGGTGACCTGTTAAGGGGGCCAAGAGCATGGGCGCTGGTCTTTTTGGTTCCTGGCCTGTACAGACGCACTCACACACATGAATCTAGAGAAAAACAATAGGACCGCGCATTGATTTAATTCATTGCTTTCTTGTCGCCGGCTGTTGGTCGCCTTCCAACAATGAGCTCGCCTTGTTCAGCCAGATCCGACACTATGCCCACCCGTCTCCATGTGTCTCCATGCGTCTTCACGCGCCTCCATCCGTCTGCACCTGTCTGCACCCGTCTGCACCAGTCTCCACCCGTCTGCACCCGTTTGCAGTTTTCTGCAGCTGTCTGCACCCATCTGCACCCTTTTGCACCCGTCTGCACCCGTCTGCAGCCGTGTGCACCCGTCTTCATCCGTCTGCAGCTTTCTGTACCTTTCTGCAGCCATCTCCACGCGTCTGCAGCCGTCTACACCCGTCTTCACGTGTCTCCACGCGTCTCCACCCGTCTCCACGTGCCTCCACCCGTCTCCACCCGACTCCACCCGTCTGCACCCATCTGCACCCGTCTGCACCCGTCTTTACCTGTCTCCACCTGTCTCCATGCGCCTCCTCCCATCTGCACCGGTCTCCATCCGTCTGCACCTGTCTCCACCCATCTGTACCCGTCTCCACCCGTCTCCACCCATCTGCACCCTTCTGCACCCGTCTCCACCCGTCTGCACCCGTCTCCACCCGTCTGCACCCGTCTCCACCAGTCTCCACCCCTCTGCACCCGTCTGCATCCGTCTCCATGCGCATCCACCCGTCTGCACCCGTCTGCACCCGTCTGCACCCGTCTGTACCTGTCTGCACCCGTCTGCATCCGTCTCCACCCATCTGCACCTGTCTGCACCCGTCTGCACCTGTCTGCACCAAGAAGAACGCAAAAGTAACGCCCTTCTGAAAGTAGCACGCAAACATGGCACCCCCCTAAAGCGAGCACGCAAAAATGGCGCCCCCCCAAAGCGAGTACGCAAAAATGGCTCCCCCCCAATGCAAGCAAGCAAAACTGGGCCCCTTCTAGGATAGCACGCAAAAATGGCACACTGCAAAAATGGCACCCCGCAAAGTAGCACGCAGAACGAACACCCTTCCCCACCCCCCCCCCCCTGAGGATGCCATGTCATCGACCCAAGTTCGCGAATGTTTGCAGGTCCGTCTGGTTTTGCTTCTAAGTTCTCTCTTAGCAGAAAATTGCCATATTGTGGACAGAATGGGATTGAAGCGAGAAGTACATTGATCATNCCCTTCCCCCCCCCCCCCCCCCTGAGGATGCCATGTCATCGACCCAAGTTCGCGAATGTTTGCAGGTCCGTCTGGTTTTGCTTCTAAGTTCTCTCTTAGCAGAAAATTGCCATATTGTGGACAGAATGGGATTGAAGCGAGAAGTACATTGATCATAATCACTGGTGGAATAGGACCCTTGAAAATCCATTATTTTCTTCTTCTCCCTCCTTCTAAGCTAGTAGGCTCTGCTTTTTTTCTTTTCTTTTTCCCGTCGCTTTGAGAGCGATCTGCCCCACTTTTTTTCTCTCGTGTCCAAGCCAAGCAGGAGAAGGAGAGGGAGGGAGAGGTGAAAGTGGGGCAGATCGCCTTTGATGGCGATCTGCCCCACCATTTTTTTTTCCTTTTCTGGTGGACCCAGTGGGAGGGGAAGATGGAGGGGGAGGAAAAAGTGGGGCGGATCGCCTTCAAAGGCAATCTGCCCCGCCTTTTTTTTTTCCTCGCGACGAAGCCAACTGGGAGGGGGATAGGGAGGGGGAGGCAAAATCAGAGGAGATCGCCTTAAACACGAGAAGAAAAAAAAACGGCCTTCGACATGAATGGGAACAAAAATTCAGAGCCAACAGAGCCAATAGAATGAAAAAACCTACGAGTGGATGTTATAGGGTCGTTTTCTACTCACGATCATGATCATCATTGTTTTTGCATTTATCGCATTATTTCTACAACATTGCACGTAGTTTACAGAGACAACTCTGAGTAAAAAGTAGAAAGGTCCGCAAACAATCGTGAACTTTGGTTTATGACGTGGCATCACTAAAGGGAGGGTGCTATTTTTGCGTGCTACTAAGTGGGGTGCTGTTTTTTTTGGGCGCCATTTTTGCGTGCTTGATTTGGGGGGGAGCCATTTTTGCATGCTTGCTTTGAGGGGGTGCCATTTTTGCGTGCTTGCTTTGGTGTGGCACCATTTATGTGTGCTCGCTATGGTGGGGTGCCCATTGTGCGCGCTACTTCCAAAAGGGCACTAGCTTTGCATTTTTCTTGTCTGCACCCGCCTGCACCAGTGTCCACCTGTCTCCACCCGTATGCACCCATCTCCACCCGTCTGCAACCGTCTGCACCCGTCTTTACCCGTCTGCTACCGTCCCCGGCCGTCTCTGGCTGTCTCTAGTCATCTCAAGCCATCTTTTGCCATCTATGGCTGTCTCCAGCAGTCTCAAGCCGTCTTTTGCTGTCCCTGGCTGTCTCTGGCCATGTCAAGCCGTCTCCGCCCATCTCACATGCAACCTCACACGCCTTCCTTCTGCTTTGCCCGAAATTCGGGGTGGTCACTTTACGATTTGCGCCAAGTGTTGGGGTGACACTGTGTGCTTTGTGTCAAGTGTGTCACTGTATGATTTGCACCAAGTGTTGGGGCGTCACTGTGTGCTTTGTGCCAAGTGCCTCACTGTGTACTTTGTGCCAAGTTTTGGGGCGTCACTGTGTGTTTTGCGCTAAGTGTAGGGGCATCAGAGGCCGTCCCTCTGATATCATCCTAGGTGGGTGAGAAAACAAGAATATAATCGGTCCATTGTTTAGGTCAATGTCTGCATATCGACCATCGCAAACCCATGAAAAAAAATGGTAAACAATGGAGTGGATTGCCAGTATTCAGGCCTAAGCGGCCGTTTGGGACACCGCTCTGGCTTCAACGGTCGGTCGCCCTCAGGTGAGGGCGCGTTTTGGTCAGACATCCGAGAAAAGGTCCTGCTCCGCAAAACAATCGGTTGAATAATTTTCCGTGAACACTTTTTTCACGCCGTTTTTGTGAATCATCCCTTTAGTTAAGGTAACAGAGTACACCAGACTGAATTTGTCCCTTTGAGAGCTGCTTCCCAGTCCCCCAGTCTGGATACCTCACAAAGGGATCGTCCCTTTGGTGTAGGTATCCGTATGTTCTAATCAGCAGGACTGCGACTTGTGCAATGTTCCTTAGTTTTTTTGTTGGTATCTTTTATGTACCGCCAATGATGTGGCAGGTACGGTTCTCACCAATTTTTGGTTTGGCATGTTACAATTGAATCATGCGTGTTTTGGAGTTGTATGTGGTTGTGGAGCATGTCGCACCGACCTCCTGTACGACAGATGGTCACTTCAACTTGCCAGGATCGGTAGCAAAACCATAGCTGTACTGATACATTTTTGACTTCTCTCCGGCCTCAGCATTGGCCAACAAGAAACTACCAGAGGGCGTTGCGGAGATCTACATAGAGACCCTCTGCGAGGCCCTCCGTGAAGGCAAAGCCAATGCGAATTCACGTCGCCGTCACCCTTAAGTTCCAGTTTCTGCGGGATTTGAGGTCGACTCCCGGTGGTGCATTACCGACTCACAGATTATTGCAAAATTGCCGTGGGTAACTGGATCCGGCGGTGCCGCCCACATTGTTTTCACGTATATAAGTTTTTCATAGAGAGCGCTCACAACAACATTTTTTTGTATTAGCAGAGGTTCAACGCCACCCGATTAAAGAAAAAAAGCATTGGAAAAGGCATTGGAGTCCGACAATTTTGCGGTTATCAATGTNCTTCTCTCCGGCCTCAGCATTGGCCAACAAGAAACTACCAGAGGGCGTTGCGGAGATCTACATAGAGACCCTCTGCGAGGCCCTCCGTGAAGGCAAAGCCAATGCGAATTCACGTCGCCGTCACCCTTAAGTTCCAGTTTCTGCGGGATTTGAGGTCGACTCCCGGTGGTGCATTACCGACTCACAGATTATTGCAAAATTGCCGTGGGTAACTGGATCCGGCGGTGCCGCCCACATTGTTTTCACGTATATAAGTTTTTCATAGAGAGCGCTCACAACAACATTTTTTTGTATTAGCAGAGGTTCAACGCCACCCGATTAAAGAAAAAAAGCATTGGAAAAGGCATTGGAGTCCGACAATTTTGCGGTTATCAATGTCTGAGTTTGAAAGGCATCGACCCTCTTTTTTTGAAAGAGTGTCAACAAACGTATTAGTATACGTTGCAAATCATGCACACATCCCTGCTCCAAAGTGATTCAGACAGCACGCCCCAATTTGCTTTTTGTTTTTTTTCCGCACGATCTATGTGCAAGAAAAATGCAATGAGAAACATCAACGTAGGTTTGAAAGGTGGTTTAAGATAAATGCCCAAAATCGTTTGGGCAAATCTTTACCGTTTCTGCAAGTAAGACATTTCCCGCACGTTGGGAAGCATGCCGCGTAGACAGCCATCTGCTTAGAATGAGAAGAAATCAGCAGGACTTGTTTCATTCTTCCTTTGTTTTTGTCAATTGTTTTGGCAGATTTGGCAACAATTGTGACCTTTTGCGGACGGTTCCGTGTGCCACCTCCGCCTCCCTGTCATAGAATCAAACAAAAAAGGGCCAAATAGCTCACGTACCTATAAAGTGTAAAGTGTGACTCTCATCCGCCCAGCACCAGTACAAAAAAAAAAAAGGCCCACTCTGTTTCCATGCACGATTGCGACATGCATCACCAACCAAGCAAGAAAAAAGGCGCATGACCATCCAGATTATAGACGGAAGGCAACAAAAGCCACAGATTGATTGCCTCGCGAGCCGTCAATGATTGGAATCTCAATCGACGGTTGGAAAAGTTGAAGTTCACCAACTTTCATCATCAATCGTCAATCAGCCAGAGTCCCTGGACCGCAACGGAGACTTTGGAACCACGGCCGCGAGCTTAAGAAGGAAAAGAAAAAAAACCTGTGAGTAATTACCACAAACCTTTACATTTCAGTGTGAAACTCAAAAGAACCCGTCCCATGTAAAACTTTGGTAGTTTTGGGTTTCATTTTTACATGGCACCTGCCGGGAACTGCTACCGCGGGACACGGCACGTTCCCTTTCAACGCATGGGGAGTCTTGAAATGCCCACAAAACTCACACAAACCTCCATACGAAGTATCATAAACTCCAAATTTTATGGGTTTCTGATGCTTGGTAGATGAGGTTCATGTCATGCGTTGATGACGCATGACATGGTACCTTCACATGGCTTTATTTCCGCTTTAATTGTTACCAGCGTGGTGATTGCGGCGTCAAATCAGTTGTTATGGCAACTTTTACTCGGCAGTGGGGGGATAAGTTTTTTAGTTCCAAAAAATGGGTGAATATGACTTGTTCCCAAATCAAAATCAATGCATCTGTTCTGTTGGTTGGGCGTCCTTGTCATACACCCCGTTCTTTTTTGTTAAAATTCCTTTATGAGCAACTACTTTGAAAAACTATTGTTCTAGGTGATTTGACTTGCAACACATTTGCGATACTTGTCTAGTCACCAAACGTATGTGCAGTAAGTAGCCCTAATCTCCATGGAATTTTTCCTTACTTAGTGACAGACCGAATAAAATATTTATCTCTATCTCAAACTTAGACTACATCTTTCCTAACAAGGAAGATTTTCCATCAGGAATCATGTCTCAAAAACTCAGATACATTTTCAAGCACATTTCAGCTAAATCTAGATACAATTAGCACAGATTTTTGCTTTGTAAAAAATAGTCACATCCATTTTCAAATTTCTCAAGAATGAAATAGCTGAAGATTAGTATTTAACGGTTTTCTGTTTCACTTTAGCAATCCAGGGATATCTTCACTAGAAACTTCACTCTGAGAGACGTACGTAAGGGAGAAAAAAAAAACATTTACAGAAAAACATTTCAATCACTTATTCAACACAAGAATCCTTATAGGAAGCAATAGACGAATTCACATTAAACAAACATTTTGAGGCCTGTGAAAAACAATTTCTTCTACGATGATTAATTTGCAGGAATAATTATACATACAACATTAAATAGACTACAGATCCTATGTCAAGTCTTATAATCAACAAAAAATACATTTTCAGGTTTTTTCACGTTGATGAAAACATTGAAAGGGAGACATTATATAGAAATAAATTCAACATGATAAAACGTCTGTGATAATGAATGTAAGTAACAACAATAATGGTAGGAACTTTGCATTAATCATTCCATTTCCATCATAAAACAAAGTTTAGAAAGTATTCCTTGTAGAAGAACTTTCATGTGCACGAAAAGCATATCGCCACATGTAAAGAGGAATGCAAGTTTCATGTTTTGTAGGCAATGGATAACAAAAACAAGAAGAAGAATGGGAACATGATTAACTAAAAACGTATCAGTTTCATGTGAATCGTGTATGAAAAGGTATTCATAAAACAAGGTAAAGTTTGTGAAATTTCACATTAGAATGTTTTACATGCTTTTCATCCATCTTTAGATTATATTCTAGAGGCATCGGAAAATACCTCTTCCTCGAAAAGATGTAGAATGAGTACTCATGGATAGTTGAAATCTTTAAGCTTCCAAGAAAAGATTTATATCTATGCTAAAAATCTTATGCAAATGAATCATTAATCTATGAACTTTTCTCAACAATGAAAAATTCATCATTCATCCAGTGTTTCTACCCACAATGCTGGTAGGTCTACCCATAATCAGAGAATTTTCAGCTTTCAGTTTTGAGATATTGTATGCCTTTTAATCTTTTTTCATGATGTTAACAAAAATCTCAAAACTGATTCAAGTTGTTTAAAATCTTTGGAATAGAAATTATAGCTTTTCAAGTCTATAAGGTACAGTTCTACCCATGAATGTAATGTTCTATATATTTCTGGTTTTCTAGATATAGCAAAGCTTGGTTTGAGCTTGAAGTCATTAAATGTAGTGTTGAATACATTAAAACATCTTTAGAACGGTCATTTGAAACTTTTTTCAAGGAAATATAATTTTTTTCCATCCAGATAGATTATCCATAAACATAAATCATTAATGAAATGATACCTAGATTCATAGAATGAAGGTGAAGTGATCTTATACTCAGCTTCATTTCTTCTTGAACAACTAGAAAACCCATGTGTGCCTCTAGGGTTTTTACGAAGAAGAAATCTATGTTAAACAGATATAGATTGAGCGCACATTTCCTTGTTGCATTCTTGCGTGGTACATTTTAAACCTTTGATTCTTGATGGAAGCTATGATCTTGAGGTTTGGGATTTGAAAAAAGATTTTGAAAAAATCAGCAACAAAGTGAGGAACATGCTCGTAGATATCAGGGCTACTTGCTACAAATACGTTTTGTGACCACAAAATTGTCACTTATATGCTGCGAGTTGAATCACCTATGAAAACAAATTTCTAAAATTGTATGAAAAAAGTAATCTTCCCTTACTTTTTGAAGAACAAAGTAAGCTTTTGTCACTATTTGTGGACCTATCTTTGGAATATCTATCAACTTCAATCAGTCATTGTTACGTTTTCACCTTTATACAACACACAGAACAAGGATTCAACCCCTCCTCACAGAATTCTCAATGAAGCTACAATGTTTAAGTACCCCATATTGACGAGTCAAGAAAAATCAAAAACATCTCTAAGATGATATGGATGACAATTACTACGCTCATTTTTCTAGTCAAGGTGGCACAGTTGTCGCAATTAGAAAAGTCCGCAAGAGTTACGGAATTTCATCTTGAAAATTCCAAGGTCAACAGCAAAGAACTTCTTTGCTTGTACAGGCCATTCTAGATTTTGGCATCTAGGTCCAAGTGGAGAATGGACCCTGGAGCTGTAAGATAATGTGTTCTGCATGCACAACAAGAATGTGCATGCCTATTCACTGACACCAGTCCCCAGCTGTGTAGTGCGACTACGCACTGCCGGGGACTGGGCTACATACAGTCAGGGTTGGGAAACACCTGATTAAGAAGGAGGAACTGCCCTGCGTATGCAACAACACCAGCACAACTCAACAGTTGCATGTAAGGTCTAGTGTGAGGAGTGGTTTGCATCATTTTATACATGTACAACACAGATATGCATCATTCCATAAATGCACGAATAGCACTTCCTGAATTCATGCATACGAGAGTTACTAGCCAAATGTAGGGCCTGGAGCAGGGACCGTCTGCATCAGCACTCACATGCACGGCTCAGTAGCAAGAGCTACTAGAGGGGCTACTGTTAACAAAGCGATTACTAGAGTAGGAATCTTCCCAGCTATAGCTGGAAGCTCTTACCAGCCAGGACAGGTGTCAACTGACCAGCAGCCCAGTATAAAACATGGCAAACATGGTAATGTACATTCAACAACTCAGTCATGAGCCATGAAATCTGCTTGCAGAAGCCTCCGGCAGTTCTACACATCACCTAAGGCCAATACTCTGTAGGCACTCTTCTCTAGACCTTAGTAAGCCTGGTATTAGTCTGCCAGCCTTGGGTGGAGGATGTCCCTGACTACCTAAAGGCCTGACTACCTCACTCTACTAGCTAAACTACGTCCAAGACTAAAGCTACATTTCTGGAGCTGCCTCACCAGACTGTGCCCACCTGTGTGCCAAGGGCTATGTCTAGGCGTGAAGTTTCAGAGTTATTCTCTAGCTGAGCAGTGTTTGATGTATTGTCTCTTGTACTATGTTTTTCATCAACTTCATGTTAAAATAGTATGCACCTTGTCCACTGCCTAGCTGGTTAGCAACACATACAGACAAGGCATGCACTGCTCTATGGAGTACGTCCCCTTGGTCTATTCTGAGATGGGCCAGGAATGCACTGCCCATAATGGGTATGTCCCCTGTGGCTCATCATACGAACCAAACCTTTTTGGTTTGGTTGAATAGGCACCAGAGTCTCAAACGGAGGTTTGCAGCTTCAAACCCTTGACGGCCGCAATTTTCTTTGTGGCCCAAGGTGGGACAAGAAGATTCTAGAAAGATTACTAGAGCCTGCCTTGAGGATGACACTTGGCGGTCTAAGGACGCGCCAAGTAGGACTGTAGGTTGAGGTTGGCTACAGTGGAGCCACTACGAGCAGAAGCTTTAGCAAAGCTCTGCCAGTATAAAAGCCTGTACGTTGCATGTATCCATTTACGATTCTTGCCTTTGAGACTCCTCACAGAGTGTCAAACCAAAGATAGACACTAAAGACCAACATGCGGACTTTGTGAGGTTGCAAACCAAAGAAACCTAAAGTGTGGATCCCTCGTTTGAGGGTGATATGTTATCTTTGTTGAAATACCAAGAGTGGTCGGCGGCCTCCCATGTCGGTACCCGTTTTCTAGACTGTTGCTATCCGTTGCATCGACACATTATTCATTCAATCCAAAAATTCTTTTACTCTCGCCTTTTCCATCTATCTACAAATGCTCTGTAAGCACAACAGTCCAAGTAGCAAGGAACCTATCCCTCGCTACACCCCTTGAACATGAACATGGTATGATAGCAAGGTCCGGGGCATTCGCCCTTGACTCGAGCACCAACCACCACTCATCAAAAGAGAAGGGTGGATTTGTCTTCATGGCTGAATCTGTCATGCGCATCAAGTATGCAAATGACGGCGTCGTCCGAGCCATGGGCAAAGGATACAAGGTGATTACGTTCAACATGAACGGTGCGGAGAAGGCGGTCAACCTTCAAAAGGTGGTGTACATGCCCTCCTTTGCAGCCAACTTGCTGTCCGTCTCACAAATCATCGATAACAACATGACAGTGGTGTTCACCAACAAGGAAACGGTGGCCCTAAAAAACAAGGATATCTAGATTTTGTACACCAAAGATGATCTCATGCTTCAAGTTCCAAGAGTTGACGGCCTCTACGTGCTTCAAACCAAAGTCACCAAGGCGTTGGATGAGGAACACGCATGTGCCACCAAGATAGTGGCACCGGAGCCAAAGGATGCACCACCGGCGAGTGTTGCGGCTGCAAAATCAACCAAGGACACTAATGCTGAGCAGTGGCACTGCCAATTTGGCCACGTGGCCAACAGCATGCTGAAGAAAATGCAAGAGCAGGAGGTAGTCCGCAGAATGGAAGGGTGTACCATGAAGCATGGCAAAGGGTGTACATTATGTGAACCATGCCTCCAAGCGAAGGCAAAGAAGAAGCCGTTTGGGAGAGGTCAATGAGCAGAGCATGTACTGGAGCTGATACACAGTGACGTGTTTGGACCCTTTCGCACACCATTTAACAAAGGAAGCAAGTAATTCCTGACCTTCATTGATGACCACAGCCGCAAGTTGTGAATCTGATTCCTCAAAACAAAGAGAAAGGTCAAGGAGAAGCTCCTCGAGTTCGTCGCCATTGTGGAGCGGCAAACGTCTAAGAAAGTGAAAACGCTCCGGAGTAACAGCGGGGGTGAGTATGAGGCATGCAAGCCTTGGCTCAAGCGTCATGACATCCGCCATGAGCAAACCACCCCTTGCAATTCCGAAAGCAACGTCGTTGCCGAGAGGATGAACCAGACCCTGCTCGGCATGATGCAAAGCATGCTCTTCGACGCCAAGCTCCCACCTCACTTTTGGGCTAAAGCAGCAACAACGGCTTGCTACCTGTTGAACCTCATACCAGCGACCTGTTGAAATAGTATGCACCTTGTCCACTGCCTAGCTGGCTAGCTCCACATACAGACAAGGCATGCACTGCTCTATGGAGTATGTCCCCTTGGTCTGTTCTGAGATGGGCCAGGAATGCACTGCCCATAATGGGTATGTCCCTTGTGGCTCATCATAGGAACCATACATTTTTGGCTTGGTTGATTAGGCAACGGAGTCTCAAGCGAGAGGTCGCGGGTTCAAACCCGGCGATGGCCGCAATTTTCTTTGTGGCCAAAACTGGGACAGGAAGCTTCTAGGAAGCTTACTAGAGCCTGCCTTGAGGATGACACTTGGCGGTCTAAGGACGCGCCAAGTAGGAATGTAGGTTGAGGTTGGCTGCAGTGGAGCCACTACAAGCAGAAGCTTTAGCAAAGCTCTACAAGTAGAAAAGCCTGTACCTTGCATGCATCTATTTACACTTCTTGCCTTTGAGACTCCTCACAAAGTGTCCAACCAAAGGTAGACACTAAAGACCAACATGCGGACTTTGTGAGGTTGCAAACCAAACGAACCTAAAGTGTGGATCCCTCGTTTGAGGGTGATATGTTATCTTGGTTGCAATACCAAGAGCTGTTGGCGGCCTCCCATGTCGGGACCCGTTTTCTAGACTGTTGATATCCGGCGCATTGACAAAGGGTTATGGGCCCACACTTCTGGTTCTAAGGCATGCTTCCAAGACGGACTAGCGCGTGGTTTTGCAGGGCGCACAAGTACAACGGGGACACGACCATCGGACGGCTCCATCTGCTCCATCGGCTCCATTGGCTTCTGTAGGTAGGGTGCGCGCATGTGGCGGACGAGGGGACAAGGAACAGCTCTGTCCATGTTGGACATGACCCTCGCGCCCCAACGGGACTAAGCTCTACCCCGTTTTTAGAAGGTGGTACGACCCTGAGTCCGTTCTCTCACGACGCCACCATCGCCTTAGGTGATCATCGGCGGGAGGGGTATGGAACGGAATCAACTGCACCTTTGACAACGGTCGCAGTCAGCAGCCTCATCAGCCTCATCGGCCTCAACGAAGCAGACTAGCAGCGAAGCAGAAAAGATGAGCAACCGCAAGAAATGGCAGATCCGACTCCGAATTCACTGGGACAGGTTTTCCCTTGTGGAAATGGCAGTTTGAGATTGTCATGAACATGCGTGGCTACCTCGACATCCTAAAAGGGACCGAGATAGCACCAGCCAATGCGACCGTGAGGGCGCATGCGGCTGACCTTGCGGCATGGACGATGAAGAACAACATGGCTCTCGCCATTCTTGTGACGTCCACATTTATGGTCAATCACCCCAAAAGTACACACTGATAAACTAGTGTACAAAATCGAAACATATGTGGAGGATGTTTCCAGGAAATTTACTGCCTTTAATAGGAATGGTTCATGGACGTTTCGTGTTCATCCTAAATACACAGATATTTCTGTGTTCATTACATTGGAAGTTTCATCGAACTTCCGTCAAGTTCTGATATCATTTAAAACATTTTAGAATAATAATACTTTTGCATTGTGAACAACACACAGGTAAAAAAAGTACTATTATTTCAATCTGACCCATTTTCAGCAGCTCCAATATTAGTGTTATGCTTGGTTTATGTTACCATACCTATTTGGCTCGTCCTTTCCTGGCATGTATTATTCAGGCCTTTCTTGTCCGTTGGCACAGCATACCTAGTTTGAGTATTTGGGTCCACATAATACACTCGACCGCGAGTGTACAGGGCGATTTCGCCCACGAAGAAAGACCTCGCCGACTTTGATGGCGAGGTCGCTCGCGTCTGACATCGGCGTTGCCGATGTCAGACGCGAGCAGTCTCGCGAAGAAACTGCGAGGAAATAATCGTGGGCACCTGCCAGGCCCTGCGATCACGGGACCCGGCAGGTTCCCTTTCATTTACCGAGGAAGGCGGCGTTCACCAATACACAAGTTGTATTTTTCAATATCTACCCGCGACACTCTCCGCTACACCGCCCCAATACACTTTCCATATCGAGGGGGGGTATGGACCCCCCCCCCC
>SZWC01006034.1:80155-90918 GCA_023375785.1 Penium margaritaceum | reverse complement strand
TTTAAGCTCGGAAGCGATCGACAATACACAAGTTGTTATATTGCATGTCTATCCGCGACACTCTCCGATACACCACCCCAATACACTTTCGATATGGAGGGGGGGGGTGGATAGCCCTCACCCCCCCCTCCCAAAGTCGAAAGTGTAATGGGGTGGTGTATCGCAGTGTGTATCTGAGGGGTAACGAATATGTCAACTTGTGTACCATAAGTGATGACCAAAGAAATGTACACATGTTCGACATCGATAAGGATATACAATACACTATACGATACACCCCCCAATACACTTCACGTGTTTTGGGGGGGGGGCTTGCGCGATGGAACATTGCAATACATAAGTTTCAACACTTTGCAATTCCACGATACACCACATGATACACTCCCGAAATACACTCGAGGTACTTTGGGGGGGAGGGGCACCACGGACTTTGTCAGGATTGAGCAAATGACTCAAGCGGCCCCTTCCGAACTTCGAGCTAAATCACAAGTAGGTTGTTTTGAGGTCTGAAATACCTCGCGATGTTGCTGTACAATTGGGACATATATGGCAAGAGACCAATGTACCCACTACATCATCTAAGTACATAAGTAGACTATCTAACATATCTGAATACACATAATTAAACAGACTTCACATACAAAAGAAACCACGGTAGAATTCAAATATTATGTCAATATAAAACATTCTTCCACTAGTTCAAAGGTGTATTACAAAGTGTATGCATGCATGGAAATTACTAGGAACCTGAAGTATTGCATGTACCGTATACACACATTCTATAGTGTATTAAAGTAGCACGATTAACCATAACTCGACGTCCATCAACGAGACTCAATACTCCCACATCACAGGATGCACGTTGGCTGCCGAGGCCTACGGAAAACTCGCACGCGTGCATCAATCGAATGCCCTTGCAAACCGACTCTTCATCTTCGAATGGTTGATGTCAATGAGGGTGAGCGAAGGGGAATCGATACCCTAGGCATTTTTGCAGTCGTTCGACAACGTGCTGCAAGAGGTCCAGCAAATGGAATGGAATCTTGACTTAAACATGTGTGCCATGATCCTTCTAATGGCGCTGCCGGAAAGCTGGGGGTCCTTGATCACCGTATTTGGCGGTTGGAAGGAGGCAGATCTGACGTGTGAGGCTGTCGCCGAACACGTCCACAACGAGTCCATGCGAGGCAGTGGCGCTGAGGCAAACATCTCAGCCTATGCCTCTCGCTTCGGTGGACAAAGTGCAAGCTCTCACTCTAGTCAAGGAAACAGCGGAAGCGGTGGCGGTGGAGGGAAAGGCAATGGTGGCGGGAAGAGTTCCAAGAAGCCCGGCAACTGTCACAACTGTGGCAAGGCTGGGCACTGGGCTAGGGACTGCCGTAGTCCCAAGAAAGAAGGCGGGAACAAAGGTGGAAAGGAGAAGAAGGAGCTCACCAACATGATGGCTAGGGGGTTGCCCATGAAGGGCGCAGCGATCCTTAGGCCCGGGGCATTCGCCCTTGACTTGGGCACCAACCACCACTCATCAAAAGAGAAGGGTGGATTTGTCTCCATGGCCGAATCTGTCATGTGGATCAAGTGTGCAAACGGTGGCGTCGTCCAAGCCATGGGCGAAGGGGACAAGGTGATCATGTTCAACGTGAATGGTGCACAGAAGGCAGTCAACCTTCAAAAGGTGGTGTTCATGCCCTCCTTTGCAGCCAACTTGCTGTCCATCTCACAAATCACCGACAACAACATGACAGTGGTGTTCACCAACAAGGAAGCGGTGGCCCTGAAAAACGAGGACATCCAGATTTTGTACACCAAAGACGACCTCATGCTTCAAGTTCCAAGAGTCGACGGCCTCTACATGATTCAAACCAAAGTCACCAAGGCGTCGGATGAGGGACTTGCATGTGCACCAAGACAGTGGCACCGGAGCCGAAGGATGCACCACCGGCGGCCGTTGCGGCCACCACATCAACCAAGGACACTGATGCTCAGCTGTGGCACGGGCGATTTGGCCACGTGGCTAATAGCAAGCTGCAGAAGATGCAGGAGCAAGGGGTTGTCCGCGGAATGGAAGGGTGCACCATGAAGCATGGCAAAGGGTGTACATTGTGTGAACCATGCCTCCAAGCGAAGGCAAAGAAGAAGTCGTTTGGGAGAGGAGGTCAATGAGCGGAGCACGTCTTGGAATTGATACACAGTGACGTGTGTGGACCCTTCCGTACACCGTCTAATGGAGGAAGCAAGTACTTCCTGACCTTCATTGATGACCACAACCGCAAGTTGTGGATCTACTTCCTCAAAAAAAAGGGAGACGTCAAGGAGAAGCTCCTCTAGTTCGTCGCCATGGTGGAGCGGCAAACGTCTAAGAAGGTGAAGGCGCTCCAAAGTGACAACGGGGGTACGTACGAGGCATGCAAGCCTTGGCTCAAGCATCATGGCATCTGCTACGAGAAAACCACCCCTTATAACCCCCAAAGCAACGGCGTTGCCGAGCGGATGAACCAGACTCTACTCGGCATGGTGCGAAGCATGCTCTTCGACGCCAAGCTCCCACCTCGCTTTTGGGCTGAAGCAGCAACAACGGCTTGCTACCTCTTGAACCTCACACCAGCGACCGCCTTGCGGAAGTGTGGAAAGGAGCAGGACAAGAAGCTGAAGACCCCACAGGAAGCATGGTCGGGAAAGTAACCCAATGCATCTCATCTGAAGGTGATCGGGTCAACTGCATGGGTGAAGATCCAGTTGGGAGAAGGTGGAGGCAAGCTCAACGCACGCTCCAAGAAGTGCATCTTGTTGGGTACGACACGTCACACAAAGCCTATCGGCTTTGGGACCAGGCAGCAGGCAAGCTCGTGAGGAGCCGCGACGTCGTGTTCCATGAACACACCCTTGGAAAGGGAGAGCTGTTGGACCCGACCCTCCCTCCCAAAGCGGGACAGTGGATAGTTTTGCTTGAGTCCGCAGACCAAGCACCCGACAAGTGGCTCGCTTTGCGAGCAGGTGGTGGGAATGGGAGAGTAGCTACGGAGGATAATGCAGCATCTGACATGGACGCGGATACCGAGGTGCCCAAGGCTTCCGAGTCTGACTTGGAGTCTCACGACTCTTCTGACCAGGACTACGACGACAAACCACCACCTATGGAAGCACCAGCACCAAAGCAAGAAGCGGCACCCCTACCCTGGTGCAGTTTGCGGCCAAAGAGAGCACCTTTGCGGTATAAGGATGATTGGTCTGGCCTTAGCTGGTCGTGCATGGCTCAGGGAGAGCCATCCACAGTGGCGGAGGCGATGAATGGCCGAGATGCAGCCAAGTGGAAGGAGGCCGTGGATAGCGAGCTTGCGTCCATTGTTGAGAACGGCACGTGGATACTGGTGGATAAACCCGACAAGGCCCACGTGGTGGGATCCAAGTGGGTCCTCCAAGTGAAGAAGAAGCAAGATGGCAGCATCAACAAGTTCAAGGAAAGGGTAGTGGCTAAGGGGTTCTCTCAACGCCCTTGATTTTAGTACAATGAGACGTTCGCGCCCGTCGTGACCTTTGCCTCCATCCGCTCTCTCCTTGGCATTGCTGCCGCAAAGAAATTGGAGATACACCAGCTGGACGTCAGGACAGATTTCCTTTATGGGAAGCTTGACAAGGGAGTGCTGATGGAGGTACCCGAAGGCGTCGAAGCTCCCAAGGGCAAGGTGTGCAAGTTGGTGAAAGCACTGTATGGGCTGAAACAGGCCCCAAAGATGTGGTACAAAGAGATGGATGGTTTCATGACCGGCCTCTCCTTCGCGTATTGCCAGAATGACTCGAGCATGTACGTGCGTGATGATGGGACAGGGTTGATGATGGTTGCATTGTACGTGGATGATCTTATCATCTGCTCGTCTTTGCTCGAGCTGCTGGATAGGCTGAAGTTTGACCTCAGCAAAAGGTTCAAGATGAAGGACATGGGTCCTCTCGAGTACTACCTCGGGATTGCCATCCACCACAACTGAGTAGCTGGCACCATCGAACTCAATCAAACCAAATACATCGATGAAGTAGTGAAGCGCTACCACATGGAAGACTGCAATCCTGTCAGCACCCCAATGACAACCGACACAAAGCTGAAGGCCTCCATGTTGCCAAGCAACGAAGCAGAACAAAGGGAGATGCAAGACATCCAATACCAGTCCGCGGTGCGTAGCATCATGTATATCATGGTAGGGACTTGTCCGGACATCTGCTATGCTGTGGGTCAAGTAAGCAGACTCGTAGCCAACCCTTGGCCGCAACATTGGCAGGCAGTCAAGCGCATCTTGCGCTACCTGCAGAAGACACGTCACATGGGCCTCGTCCTTGGAGGCCAAGAAGGAACGGGCCCCCTTCGTCTGAAGTGCTACACCGACGCTGACTGGGGAGGAAATCTCGACTACACGAAATCCACCTCTGGATACGTGTGCATCTTGAATGGCGCTGCCATCTCATGGGCCACCAGAAAGCAGGATTACGTTTCCGTGTCCACGGCTGAGGCAGAGTACGTTGTTTTGTCTGAGGTGTGCAAGGAGACTCAATGGCTCCGCAGTCTGCTTGGCAAAATGATAGTGCCACAGAAGGACGCAACGGCTGTACACGTGGACAACATGAGCGCCATCTTGATGGCTGAAGATGAGATCATCTCCCGGCAAACGAAGCATATCGACATACGTTACCACTACTCACGTGACCTGGTCATGAAGAACGTAGTGGACTTGCAGCACTGCAGAACGAAGAGCATGCTTGCTGACTGCATGACCAAGCAGCTGGAGAGGGACTTGCATTATGTAGGCATTCGTGGATTCGGCATGAGGAGTGCGGCAGAGGAAGGGTGAGCTCCAATGCATTGATGGAGCCGAGCAAGGGACAGATGGACAGAGGTGCAAGGGAGAGATTTGTTGAAATAGTATGCACCTTGTCCACTGCCTAGCTGGCTAGGTACACATATAGACAAGGCATGCACTGCTGTATGGAGTATGTCCCCTTGGTCTGTTCTGAGATGGGCCACGAATGCAATGCCCATGATGGGTATGTTCCCTGTTGCTCATAATAGGAACCATACCTTTTTGACTTGGTTGATTAGGCACCGGAGTCTCAAACGAGAGGTCGCAGGTTCAAACCCCGCGACGGCCGCAATATTCTTTGTGGCCAAAACTGGGACAGGAAGCTTCTTGGAAGCTTACTAGAGCCTGCCTTGAGGATGACACTTGGCGGTCTAAGGACGCGCCAAGTAGGAATGTAGGTTGAGGTTGGCTCCAGTGGAGCCACTACAAGCAGAAGCTTTAGCAAAGCTCTGCAAGTATAAAAGCCTGTACCTTGCATGCGTCCATTTACAGTTCTTGTGTTTGAGACTCCTCACAAAGTTTCCAACCAAAGGTAGACACTAAAGACCAACATGCGGACTTCGTGAGGTTGCAANGGTTCAAACCCCGCGACGGCCGCAATTCTCTTTGTGGCCAAAACTGGGACAGGAAGCTTCTAGGAAGCTTACTAGAGCCTGCCTTGAGGATGACACTTGGCGGTCTAAGGACGCGCCAAGTAGGAATGTAGGTTGAGGTTGGCTCCAGTGGAGCCACTACAAGCAGAAGCTTTAGCAAAGCTCTGCAAGTATAAAAGCCTGTACCTTGCATGCGTCCATTTACAGTTCTTGTGTTTGAGACTCCTCACAAAGTTTCCAACCAAAGGTAGACACTAAAGACCAACATGCGGATAGTGTCACTAGAGTTTGGAGACCAAGCACTTGACAACTGGTTCACTTTGCCAGCAGGTGGTGGGAATGGAAGAGTAGGTGTGGAGGATGACGCAACATCTGACATGGACGCGGATAGCATGGAGTTTGGGGCTTTCGAGTCTGACTTGGAGTGTGAGGACTCTGCTGATGACGATGACGATTACAAACCACCACATGTGGAAGCACCTACACCAAAGCAAGTAGCCGAACCACTGCCCTGGCGCAGTTTGCGACCGAAAAGAGCACCCTTGCGATATGAGGACAATTGGACAGGCCTTAGCTGGTTGCGCATGGCTCAAGGAGAGACATCCACAGTGGCGGATGCGATGAATGGCCTAGATGCGGCCAAATGGAAGGAGGCAGTGGATAGCGAGCTCGCGTCCATTGCCGTGAACGGCACGTGGAGACTGGTGGATAGACCCGACAAGGACCACTTGGCGGGATCCAAGTGGGTCCTCCGAGTGAAGAAGAAGGTAAACGGTAGCATCGACAAGTTCAAGGGAAGGGTAGTGGCTAAGGGGTTCTCTCAACGCCCGGGCTCCGAGTACGATGAGACGTTCGCGCCCGTCGTGACCTTTGCCTCCATCCGCTCTCTCCTTGGAATTGCAGCCAAAAAAAACCTGGAGATACACCAGATGGACGTCAGGACAGCTTTCCTTTATGGGAAGCTTGACAAGGAAGTACTGATGGAGGTACCCGAAGGATTTGAAGCTCGTAAGGGCAAGGTGTGCACGGTGGTGAAAGCGCTCTACGGGCTGAACAGGCCCCAAGGATGTGGTACAAAGATATGGATGGTTTCATGACCGGCTTCTCCTTTGCGCATTGCCATAATGATCCGAGCATGTACTTGTGCAATGATGGGAGAGGGCTGATGCTGGTTGCGTTGTACGTGGATGATCTGATCATCTGCTCGTCTTCGGTCGATCTGCAGGATGAGCTGAAGTCTTACCTCAGCAAAAGGTTCAAGATGAAGGACATGGGTCCTCTCGAGTACTACCTTGGGATTTCCATCCACGGGAATGGAGTAGCAGGCACCATCGAACTCAACCAAACCAAATACATCGATGAAGTACTGAAGCGCTACCACAAGGAAGATTGCAAACCTGTCAGCACCCCAATGACGACCGATACAAAGCTGATGGCCTGCATGTCGTGAGACAACAAAGCAAAGAAAAGGGAGATGCAAGACATCCCCTACCAGTCCGCCGTGGGAAGCATCATATACGCCATGGTAGGGACTCGTCCGGACATTTGCTATGCTATGGGACAAGTGAGCAAATGTGTGGCCAACCCTTGGCCACAACATTGGCAGGCAGTCAAGTGCATCTTGCACTACCTGCAGAAGACATGTCACATGGGCCTCGTCCTTGGAGGCCAAGAAGGAACGGACCCCCTTCGCCTGAATTGCTACACCGACGCTGACTGGGGAGGAAATCTTGACAATAGGAAATCCATCGCTAGATACGTGTATATCTTGAATGGTGCTGCCACCTCATGGGCCAGCAGGAAGAATGATTGTGTTTCCGTGTCCATGGCTGATGCAGAGTACGTTGCACTGTCAGAGGTGTGGAAGGAGACTCAATGGCTGCGCAACCTGCTTGACGAAATGACGGTGCCACAGAAAGATGCCACGATGGTATACGTGGAAAACATGAGCGCCATCTTGATGGCTGAAGACGAGATCATCTCCCGGCGAATGAAGGACATCGACATACGTTATCACTATTCACGTGACCTGGTCATGAAGAACGTGGTGGGCTTGCAGCACTACAGAACAAAGAGCATGCTTGCTGACTGCATAAACAAGCTGCTGGAGAGCGACTTGCACTATGCAGGCATTTGCGAATTTGGCATGAGGAGTGCGGCAGAGGAAGGGTGAGCCCCAAGGCATTGACGGAGCCCAGTAAGAGATAGATGGACAGAGGTGCAAGGGAGAGATTTGTTGAAATAGTATGCACCTTGTCCACTACCTATCTGGCTTGCCACACATATAGACAAGGCGGGCACAGCTCTATGGAGCACGTCCCCTTGGTCTATTCTGAGATTGGCTAGGAATGCACTGCCCACAATGGGAATGTCGCCTCTGGCCTATGGCTCATCATAGGAACCATAACTTTTTGGCTTGGTTGAATAGGCACCAGAGTCTCAAACGAGAGGTCGCGGATTCAAACCCTGAGACGGCCGCAATTTTCTTTGTGGCCCAAACTGGGACAGGAAGCTTCTAGGAAGCTTACTAGAGCCTGCCTTGAGGATGAAACTTGGCGGTCTAAGGACGCGCCAAGTAGGATTGTAGGTTGAGGTTGGCTGCATTGGAGCCACTACAAGCAGAAGCTTTAGCAAAGATCTGCAAGTATAAAAGCCTGTACCTTGTATGCATCCATTTACAGTTCTTGCCTTTGAGACTCCTCACACAGTGTCCAACCAAAGGTAGACACTAAAGACCAACATACGGACTTCGTGAGGTTGCAAACCAAACGAACCTAAAGTGTGGATCCCTCGTTCGAGGGTGATATGTTATCTTGATTGCAATACCAAGAGCGGTTCGCAGCCTCCCATGTTGGGACCCGTTTTCTAGACCGTTGCTATCCGCCACAGCAACACTTTATTCATTCAATCCAAAAACTCTCTTACTTTCACCTTTTCTATCTATCTACACATTCTCTCTAAGAACTACAGTCCAAGTAGCAAGGAACCTATCCCTCGCTACACCCCTTGAACATGAACATGGTATGATAGCAAGGTCAGTGCTGACAGCATCTATAGTATTGGTTCTACCCAGTGCTATTGTTGGAGCTGTTGAGACCAATTGCCTACACCAACCAGCAACTGACGTCTTCACGCACCAAAGGTGGGATCCAGCCTACGGATGTCAGAGGCAACGTGGATTACACGAGCAACATGGAGATGGAGAATCCAGGTTCAAACCTTCCACCTCTTGATTGGAATGCTGTCCTGAATGATTTACGCCTGGGACAAGATCATGTTCACCATGTCGCACAACAGGCAGAAGAAGTGCAACTCTTGAGAAATGAAGCAATGCGCATGGCACAACAAGAAGCAGCTATACAAAAGGACATGGAGCAAGTGACCATGGTGTTGAGGCAGTAACTTAGTGCATAAGAGCAGCACCACCATTAGGAGAAGTTCACACATGATGCCCAGATGAATCAGCTTAAGTTGTAGATGGCATGGCTGAAGCAGTAGAATCATTTGAAACAAGTATAATAGGAGAAACAACAATAATAGTAGTAGTAGCAGTAGCATTTTAATCGTACCCAACAAGATTCTCAAGCATCATAAGCACATATACTTCAGCCAAGTCCTCCACCAGTCATGGAGCAGCCTGCCATTCTTCCACAGATGCCACCAATAGAACAGAGCAAGTAGGAATGCAGCCGTAGTTTCCAGACCAACAACCACAAGTTCCATTGGGCATTCCCATGATGGAGCCCTTTTAGCCATCTTCTAAAGCACCAACGCCTTAGACATACATGGGGCAACCACATCCATCAATTCAGCCTTTGTTCGAGGCGCAACCAGTAGCATCAAACATGCAACATGTTTTACACAAGTAACCCAACATCGCCAACACAAGGCATTGGATACCAGGGGTTAGAGGACATCATACCAGCAATAACATCCTTTTTATGACCAAAAAAGATCAAGATTGACCAGATCAATGCCGAGAACATCCTGCACTGGACCCAGAAGTTCAAATAAATAGCCCAGATTCACAGCATCTGGAAATTCTACTCTGGCTATTACGTTCCTCCTCCCACAGGATATCCAATACAGATTGTGTCAGAATTGACCTTGTTCATGCAAGCTGAATACATGGTGCTTGAAAACCAGCTAAACCATTGCATTCAGCAAGCAATTCACATGTATGAGGCAACAGCGGAGCTAGCCAAACATTCGTGCTCCTATCTACTATGGGTTCACATGTGAGACAACTCCACTTTCAAGTCTCATCTCCTAACAGAGCTCTCCCACATCAGCATCAGAGCTTCACTGATATTGAGAGGTATATCAACAAGACAAAATCCCTCCTTGACCAACTTGCCATTATAAATGCAATCAGGAGTCCGACAGAAGGCAAATGAAGAAGCTCAAGGGTAGTTATTCGATTACACTGCAAATGTGTTCCACCCGTTGGTGAGTCAGAGGGACAGGCTGGTTTCCTCGCCATCTTGTACCACAAATGATCTCTCCACAACTACGAGTCTTCTGATCGGAGCATTCTGACACTTGTAAACAAAAGGCAAGTGCCCGTACTCGGGAAGAGCATGATGACCGTGTCATGGTATGATAGTGCATAGGTCAAGTTCAGCAACGTCCTCCACATACCTGATGTTGTCCTTAACCTCCTCTCCCTTGACCAACTCATGAAGAGAGGAGCTCGTGGCATCGGTGGCGGCAAACACGTCATTCTCAAAAGCCATGAAGGAAAAACATTTGTAGAATGTCAGCTCCTTCCTCATGGAATTATTGAGCTAGATCTCAGCACACCAGCTGAAGATGAGACAGATTCTCCACTTGTAGTAGCAAGTAACCAGCAACTTCCACCTCTATCCTATAAAAAATGGCCAGAAGAAAACCTCCCCAGACAATTTTGGAGGTTACGGTCAACTTCATCATGACTGTCTAGCTTCTTCTCCAGCAACAGGGGCATTTCTGTAGGCCTCCCAAATGACAACAGCGTTACAGGACCAAAACCTCCAAGCAATGCGGTCTTCGTCTGTCTTGGTCTGGAGTGCACTTTGCGCACACCTCCCGGGCTTGACCGCGCCTCATCTGGCAGTTGCGAGCAACCGCCAGCCAGGCATCAGCCTAGAAAATGGCCCTGCGCGACTGCCTGCTCGCAAGTGACCGCTCGAACGGTTGCTTGAGCTTCGCCCGTTTTCTAAAGCAAGGTCGTTTCCCTCCCAATCCCTCACAGATTCCACATAAACTGCAATAGTCATAGGTTCACGTGAATGCTGCGAGGATTGCAGTATTGGTGGATAGCAAGAGGGGGGGGGGGGGGGGG
>SZWC01006034.1:53085-68268 GCA_023375785.1 Penium margaritaceum | reverse complement strand
CTCAAGGTTTGGGATTGGAACAAAGGGTTGTAAGAAAATCAGTGGAAAAGTGAGGAACAAGCCCGCAGATATTGAAGCTACTTGGTACAGATATGTTTTGTGACCAGAAAAGTGTCACTTGTATGCTACACGACCAATCACCTATGACAGTAAAATTCTAAAATTGTATCCAACAAAATAATCGTCTTTGTTTTCTAAAAAATATGGTTACCTGTTTTCATCTGTTTGTGGATATATCTCTGGGACGTCTGCCAACTTGAATCTGTTATCTTTACATTTTTACCTTTGTAAAACACACAAAACAAGGGTTGAACCACTACCCACAGAATTCTCATTGAAGCAACAATCTGTGAACACAACATATTGAAGGGCCAAGAAAAATGAACAGTCATGTAAAGTATTGGAGGTGACAATTACTACGCTGATTTTTTTGGTCAAGGTGGTGCAGTCGGTGTTGTAATTGGAGAAGTATGCAGAGAGTTAGGGAGTTTTCTCTAAGAAATTCCCGGGCTCAGCGGCAGAGACTTTCTCTGCTTGTACAGGCCATACTAGATTCTTGCATCTAGGTCCAAGAGGGGAATAGACCAGGGTCTATTCCCCTCTTGGACCTAGATGCAAGAATCTAGTATGGCCTGTACAACTCAATCATCAGCCAAGCATTCGGCCTGCAGTCAACCACAGCAGCCTCCACTAGTTCTAGACATCACCTAAGGCCAAGACTCTTCTTAAGACCTTTGTAAGCCTGGTAGCAGTCTGCCAGCCTGGGGAGGCAAACACCCCTGACTACCTAAAGGCCTGACTACCTCACTCTGCTGGCCAGACTATGTCCAAGACTGAAGCTACATTGCTGGAGCTGTCTTGCTAGACATTGCCCACATGTGGGCCAGGAGCTGTGTGTAGGCGTGAGATTCCATAGTTAGTCTCTATCTAAGTTGTGTTTGCCATACTGTCTCTTACACTATAGATGTTTTCAACTACAATCATTTAATCCCAGCATTCCTTTAGTCTCGGATTTTTGCTCTACCTGTAGATGCTCTCTAAGCACAACAGTCCAATTATGAAGGAGCCTAGCCCTTGCTACACCCAACAAACATTGACATGGTATGAGAAAAAGGCCACTGCTGACAGCATCTACACCCTGGGTCCTAGCTAGCGGTGTTGTTGGAGGAGGTGTTCAGTCCAATTGTCTATGCCAGCAAGCAACTGATGTCTTCAAGCGGCCAAGGTGGGATCCAACTTGTAAATGTCAGAGGCAACATCGATTCCATGAGCAACGTGGAGATGGAGAATTCAGGTGCAAACTCTCCACCTCTTCATTGGAATTCTAACCTGTATAGTTTGTGCATGGGACAGAGCAGGAATAACGCAAGGCGGAAGAAGCGCAACGCTTGGCAAATGAAGCAAAGTGAATGGTGGAGCAAGAAGCAGCTACATGCAAGGCAATGGAGCAAGTGACCATGGTGTTGAGGCAGCAACACAATGGTCAGTGATGCATAAGAGTTGCTTTTCCAGTAAGAGCAGCTCACACTTGACGCTCAGAAGAATCAGCTTCAGCAATAGATGGCATGGTTATAGTAGCAGAATCAGCCGCAATAACAACAACTATCATTGCAGCAACAGCAGCAACAACATCAACACTTTAATCGTGCCTATCAAGCTTCTCAAGCATCATCAGCACACCTACTACAGCCAAGTCCTCCACCAGCCATGCCTGTAATTCTTCTAAAGATACCACCAGTAGCATCNTCATTGTATTTAGTTTCATTTCTTGTTGAATAACTAGAAAACTCATGTGTGTCCCTTTGTTCTTGAAATAGACTAAGTCTACATTAACTAGATTTAGATTGAGCTCACATTTTGTTGTTACATTCTTGCGTAGCAAATTTTTAGGCCTGTGATNGGTCTATTCCCCTCTTGGACCTAGATGCAAGAATCTAGTATGGCCTGTACAACTCAATCATCAGCCAAGCATTCGGCCTGCAGTCAACCACAGCAGCCTCCACTAGTTCTAGACATCACCTAAGGCCAAGACTCTTCTTAAGACCTTTGTAAGCCTGGTAGCAGTCTGCCAGCCTGGGGAGGCAAACACCCCTGACTACCTAAAGGCCTGACTACCTCACTCTGCTGGCCAGACTATGTCCAAGACTGAAGCTACATTGCTGGAGCTGTCTTGCTAGACATTGCCCACATGTGGGCCAGGAGCTGTGTGTAGGCGTGAGATTCCATAGTTAGTCTCTATCTAAGTTGTGTTTGCCATACTGTCTCTTACACTATAGATGTTTTCAACTACAATCATTTAATCCCAGCATTCCTTTAGTCTCGGATTTTTGCTCTACCTGTAGATGCTCTCTAAGCACAACAGTCCAATTATGAAGGAGCCTAGCCCTTGCTACACCCAACAAACATTGACATGGTATGAGAAAAAGGCCACTGCTGACAGCATCTACACCCTGGGTCCTAGCTAGCGGTGTTGTTGGAGGAGGTGTTCAGTCCAATTGTCTATGCCAGCAAGCAACTGATGTCTTCAAGCGGCCAAGGTGGGATCCAACTTGTAAATGTCAGAGGCAACATCGATTCCATGAGCAACGTGGAGATGGAGAATTCAGGTGCAAACTCTCCACCTCTTCATTGGAATTCTAACCTGTATAGTTTGTGCATGGGACAGAGCAGGAATAACGCAAGGCGGAAGAAGCGCAACGCTTGGCAAATGAAGCAAAGTGAATGGTGGAGCAAGAAGCAGCTACATGCAAGGCAATGGAGCAAGTGACCATGGTGTTGAGGCAGCAACACAATGGTCAGTGATGCATAAGAGTTGCTTTTCCAGTAAGAGCAGCTCACACTTGACGCTCAGAAGAATCAGCTTCAGCAATAGATGGCATGGTTATAGTAGCAGAATCAGCCGCAATAACAACAACTATCATTGCAGCAACAGCAGCAACAACATCAACACTTTAATCGTGCCTATCAAGCTTCTCAAGCATCATCAGCACACCTACTACAGCCAAGTCCTCCACCAGCCATGCCTGTAATTCTTCTAAAGATACCACCAGTAGCATCGGTACAAGTAGGAATGCAGCAGCAGTTTCCTTCCCAACAACCAAAGGTTCCATTGGGCATGCTCATGATAGCATCGTTCCAACCATCTCCTCAAGCACCAATGCCTCAGAAATACATGGGGCAACCACATCCAGCAGTCCATCCTTTGCTTGAGGCGCAACCAGCAACAACAAACTTACAACAGTGTCACACAAATAGCCCAACGTCGTCAGCACAAGGCGTTGGGTACAAGGGTCTAGAGGACATCATACCAGCACCAGCATTCTTTATGCACCTACACAAGACCAAGATTGACCAGTTCGACAGCGAGAACTTCTCACACTTAGCTCACACGTTTTTCTCTGGCTATTACGTTCCTCCTACCCCAATATCTCTACCACTGATTGTGTCGGAGTTCAAGTACTTTATGTAAGCTGCATACATGGTGCTTGAAAACCAGCTAAGCCCTCACATTCAGCAAGCAATTCACATGTGCAAGGCAACAGCGGAGCCAGCAAGACATGGTGTGGAGCTTTCTAGGAAGTAACCTATGACAAGCATGTTGGCTCTAGTGGGTGTGGAGGCACACTTCCAGTGTTTGGGGCAGCCAATGGACACCTTTGGTAAAGAGTGTGGAGCACAAGCATCACGGATGTGAGTGGGCAGAACACGTTGCATTCAGTAGAACTGAATTGAAGCATCTCTTTGTTAGTTGGCATAGTGATATTACATCAGATCCTTATAGCTTGTGATCTAAGCTTTCCAACACATCAAAGCACGCCCAAATCAGAGCAGTAGAGCCCCTGCTACGGCCATCAAAGCAACCCTTAGTGGAGCCGTCCACCTTGCCTTGCACGTTGGACAATGGAAGGCGCTTCGACAATGGCCCGTCGGAGTGCCTTTCCTCGCCCAGAAGTCAAGGAGAAGTTCACCCTGGTCAAGGAGAATCCTCTGGTTGCTTCCTTCATGGCCCTGGTGCCTTTGGAGCTCGTTGGGGACGAAGTCGGATCACTGGTGGTGGATTATCCCCCCACCCATGGCGGGTACCAGATTCGAACCCCCCAACACCAATATTTTGGGCTAGGCTATCTTTCTTAATACTCACTCAAATTGAGCCATTCAAAGCTCGATCCTGCATGGAAAAATCCAAGCAATCCAAATCTAAAGTCAGATCACGTGTTCGGCCACTCCTTAGTGGTCAAAGCAGGGAGTACGTTCAACGGCACTCATGGCAAGGAGCACACCATGTCAACAATCTCCCCCTTGCACATGAGCCTTGATGCCGTGTCCTTGGAACCTGTAGCATTCTAAAAATCACAGCGCAGACTGAGCTCCATGCAATTGCTTCATGCCTTTCCTTGTGCTGTGCCTTGGTCATGGCGTCGGCAAGCATGCACAATAGTCGCATCTCCCTTCGCCACCAAGGCCCGCGTTGTTGGGTAGATGCTCCTCACTATGGCAGGAGTGACTCCAAAAGGAACACCGAAACGAAAAGCCTTAGTGGCTTAGTGGTTAATGGTGTTCACCTCTAGAGGCAGGGGCCCAGGTTCAAGTCCCACAAGACCAGTTTCTGCCCTGCCTCAAGGGAGGTGGAAAACAGATGCCACAAAGCTAGCTCAACCTATAGAATTCCTCCTTGAGTTTCTGGAAGGCTAAGTAAGGGTCCAGGAAGGTGACACACCTTCTCGAAGTGTCTTGGTCTTGTCCAGGAAGGAAGGTGACACTTTTCCTACAAGACATCTAGAGGTGT
The DNA here is from genome assembly GCA_023375785.1 of Penium margaritaceum. Taxonomy (NCBI): domain Eukaryota; kingdom Viridiplantae; phylum Streptophyta; class Zygnematophyceae; order Desmidiales; family Peniaceae; genus Penium; species Penium margaritaceum. The sequence goes on along the minus strand of SZWC01006034.1, from coordinate 63,482 downwards.
CTTGGTCTTCTGGATACCTTCCCTCCTACTAGAAGTTAGGAAAGGAATATAGGAAGGGGCAGAAGATTCTAGAGGGAGGAAGGGATGCCTTCCTCGGTGGGGAAAAGGACAGCCTACCAACGGGCACTCTAGAAGCCATAGAATCTGCTAGGCAGCTCCAAATCTGGCTTGCTTTGGTCTTTAGGAAAGCTGAGATCAGTGGCTATAAAATGCCACTGCTTGTGAGCCTTGATCAAGAGTTCATTGCCAGTCAATTCAGGCCAAAAATATTGCCTCACTCTCTGCCAAGTTTTCTGCCATCCTTGGAACCAGTTGCCTCCATATTTTCAGTCTCTCCAAAAAGAGTTGGTGGTGTGAACCAGCCACTGCTAGGGATCCTCCAGGGTGCACACTCACCCTCAGACGATCAAAGGGTTATTGTTCCACACCTCTAAGGGGCTCCAAGCCAGCTTGATTTCACGCTTCCAATAGTAAGACATGGCAACCAGGGAGCAAGAGAGCAGCTATACTATCCTTCAGTTCGATGGGACAGGCTTTCCCTTGTGGAGGTGACAGTTTGAGGTCTTCCTTGACAATAAGGGACTGCTTGAGCTTGTAAAGGGTGATGAGACTAATCAGTCGGAGACTGAAAAGGCTGAGGTGAAGGAGGCATACAAGAAGCGTAATAAAAAGATGTTCGTGCTCCTTGTGTCCACGTTATGCCCACCACAACTTGCGCACATCCAAGGATGCACGCTGGCTGCAGACGCATGGTTAAAACTTTGCTCCATCTGCCATTCAAGCAACCTCACCAATGAGCTCATCTTCAAATGGCTTGTCGCCCTCCGAGCCAACGAAGGTGACAACATCATGGAGATCATGCAGCAGATTGAGTCACTCGCAGCGGAGTGCGTGGCCACTGGTTGGGAGGTTGACTCTCACTTGCAGGCTATGATCCTCCTTCTGGCCTTTCTGGACAGATGGAGTCCCATGATCATAGTCCTTGGTGGCTGGCCTTCCAACGAGCTGAAGTACCAGAAGGTTCTTGAGTACATGTGCAACGAGTGGATACGACGTGGCGGGCGAGAAAGTGCAGCGGCATCAAGTTCTATGTACATAGGTCATCCTTTTTCTGGAGGCGGAGGCGACAAGTGGAAGGTTGCCAACCAAGGTACCAAGAAGGGTGACAAGAAGTAACAGTGCTTCAACTACGGCAAGAAAGGCCGCTATGCATGCAACTGCCCGAAGAAGAAGCCAAACCAGTTCCAGCGGGGTGGGAAGAAAGACGAGCAGGCCCTCATGGCTTACAACTCCACTGACTTGAAGGATCCGGGAGTTGCCGTCATTGACTCCGGATCAGGCCGCCACATGCAATGCAACAAGGTGGCATTTTTCACCTACGGTGCCTCGGAGAGACGCATGACGGTGGCCAACGGCAAAGCAGAGGTGGCCGCCGGTGAGGGTTACGTCCGCATTGAGTCTATTGTGGATGGCAAACCTGTCACGAGCACAATCCAAGACGTGCTCCACATGTGCAACTTTGGGGCAAACCTGCTCTCCGTCAGCTGCCTTATTGACAAGGGACTTGAGGTGCTCTTCACAAAGAAAGAGGCTTTCATCCGCAATGAGGGCAAAGGCGAGGTTATTGTGCGTGCCAAGAGAGAGGACGACTTGTACCTGCTATGCGCAAAGATCCTCGGCAGCCGGGCGGGGTCCAACGCCGCCAATCTTGTTATGAAGGATGAAGGAGACATGGACCTCTGGCACAGCCGACTTTGCCATGTTTCTCCCTCAACTGTAAAAGAGATGGCAAAGAGAGAGGTGGTGTGAGGTCTCCAAATTAGTGGCCTTGATGGTACCAAGGAGACCGTGTGTGAGCCATGCATCATCGGCAAATCATCACGGCGGCCGTTTGTGGCAAAGGGGACGCGTGCATCAACAAAGTGCGTAGTGGTATACACAGATATCTTTGCACCACTTGAGAGCTCCATCGGTCGCGCTCACTACTTCCTCATCTTCATCGACGACCATAGCTGCAAACTATACCTCTACCTCATGAAGCGCAAGAGCGAATTCCTTGCATGCGTGCAAGAGTTTGTGGCAGATGTGCAGCGGCAGACAGAGTTAAAGGTGAAGGCGTTCCGGGGTGACAACGGCGGTGAATATGGAGGCTGCCTTGGGTGGATAAAGAGCAAGGGGATTGAGTGGCAGAAAAAAACTCCACACTCTTTGCAGCAGAATGGCATAAAAAAGAGAGCAAATCTCACAATCTTTAACATGTTGTTATCCATTTTCAGTAACGCCGGCCTTGTACAACAAAATTGGGTAAAGGCGCCACAGAAAGTGGCTTACAAAATGAACCGTACCCTAACCGAGCTGTTGCACGACAAGAAGAGCAAGGCAAGGAAGACGCCACGAGAGGTGTGGAGCGGGAGCAAGCCAACAGTGGGTCACCTGCGCACGTTTGGTTGTGTTGCACATGCGGTTGTGCAGGCACGTGAAGGGCAGAACAGGCTAGACCCACAAACCTGCTGGTGTATTTTCCTTGGGTATGAGAGCAGAAGAAAGGCGTACCGGATCTTTGACCCAAGGAGGCAGCAGATTATGCGGAGTCGCGACGTCACATTTGACGAGAAAAGCCATTACACGGATGAGGAGGCAAGTCTCTCCAAAAGAAGGGAGTGGCTGCCACTCCTTGAGGGGGAGACGCCAGAGGACGTGAATGAGGGTGATGTCCTTGCAGCAGCACCAGCCGGAGAGGATCACCCAAGGGATGGACGAGCGGTAGTTTTTGTTTCGGCCAGTTCAGATGAGGAATCTAAAGCACCGGAGATGGACATGGAGGCAGAGAGTCAACCGATGTCTCCAAGGTCTCCAAGAGAGGGGGAGCAGGCGCTTGGAGAGGATGGTGCCAAAAGGAGACAGCAACAAGAAAAACCGCTTCAAAAGCCCCGCACAAGTAGCCGTGTGCAAAGAAGGACAAAGAGGCACAATGCCAATAAGGGAATTTGGAGTGGTTTTGCACAAGTCTTCTTCATGCAAGAGGAGCCTCAAGGAGGCACGGAACGAGAGGGGTGGGGGCTGAGTGGGAGGGAGCAATAAAATAGAAACTTGCCTACCATGAGGAGAAAGGCTCTTGAGTTGGAGGTTAAGCATGAACAACTGTCATGGGTGATGCATAAGGGGGAGATTGTTGGAGAGATGCTCCTCACCATGGCAGGAGTGACTCCAAAAAAGAACACCAAAACGACAAGCCTCAGTGGCTTAGTGGTTAATGGTGTCCACCTCTAGAGGCAGGGGCCCGGATTCAAGTCCCACAAGATCAGTTTCTGTCTTCTCTCAAGGGAGGTGGACAATAGATGCCACGAAGGTAGCTCAACCTATAGAATTCCTCCTTGAGTTTTTGGAAGGCTAAGTAAGGGTCCAGGAAGGTGGCACACCTTGTAGAAAGGTTGACTTTTTGTACAAGACATCTAGAGGTGGCTTGTCTTCTGGATACCTTCCCTCCTACTAGAAGCAAGCTGATGAATCTAGGAAGGGGAAGAAGCTTCTAGAGGAAGGAAGGGATGCCTTCCTAGGTGGGGAAAATGATAGCCTACCAAAGGCCACTCTAGAAGCCATAGAATCTGCTATGAAGCTCCAAATCTGGCATGTTTTGGTGTTCTAGAAAGCTTAGACTAGTGGCTATAAAATGCTACTGCTTGTAAGCCTTGGTCAAGAGTTTATTCCCAGTCAATTGAGGCAAAAACTATTGCCTCACTCTCTGACCAGTTTTCTACCATCCTTGGAACCAGTTGCCTCCACAGTTTCAGACTCTCCAAAACCAGTTTGTAGTGTGAACCAGCCTCTTCTAGGGATCCTCCAGGGTGCACACTCACCCTCAGGCCAACACGCGCGTAGTGAAGCTGGATCTCAATGTGCTTGGTCCTATTGTGCAGCACCGGGTATGGGTAAGGCTAATGACACTCATGTTGTTGACATTGAGTACTGTCGGCTTCCTTTGCGGCACGCCAATCTCCTTTAGCAGCCACCGCAGCCACACCGCCTCCTTGGCGGCTTCCGCAAGTGCAATGTACTCTGCTTTGGTGCTAGACAGTACAACACAGTCCTACTTCCTGCTTGCCCATGAAACTGCTGCACCATCAAGCACAAACACATACCCAGACGTTGATTTTCTGTCATCCACATCACCAGCCCAGTCGGCATCGGAGTAGCCGACCATCTCGAGGGAGTCGTCACGTGCTCCCCCTCCAAACACGAGTCGCGACTGTTTTGTCACCTTGAGATAGCGGAGGATCTGCTTCACCGCCTGCCAATGTAGCAGCCCAGGATCAGATTCGTAGCGGCTCACTTGGCCCTCCGCAAAGGCCTGGTCGGGCCGTGTTGCCACCATAGCGTACATGATGCTCCGCACTGTGGACTGGTATGGCACACCTACCATCTCCTCCTTCTCCTTGTCCGTGCTTGGGCACATGCTCGAGCTCAACTCACATGTGGTGGTCATGGGTGTGCCGATGGGGTTGCACTCCTCCATGGTGTAACGGCGGAGCACCTCTTGCACATACTTTGCCTGCCCCATCTTGAGCGTGTGTGCCTTGCGGTCCCTCTTGATGGTGACGCCGAGGTAGTACTCAAGCTCGCCCATGTCATATATTTTGAACCAACCGCCCAGTAGCCACTTCAGGTTCAGCAACTCGTCCATGTCCAATGACACAAGGATAAGGTCATCCACATAAAGGACCACGATCTGGTGCAACCCAGGCTGTTTCCGCATACACACGCTCTGATCCTCTTCGCAGTGCTTGAAGCCAAGCTCAGCCATGAAGCCGTCCATATTCAGGTACCACATTAGTGGTGCTTGCTTCAGTCCATAGAGCGCCTTGCGAAGCCGACACACCTTTCCTGGCGGCGCATCCACCCCCTCCGGCACCTCCATGAGGACCTCCTTGTCCAGGTCGCCGTTGAGAAACACAGTTTTCACGTCCATTTGGTGAACTTCGTAGTCTTTTGCTAGCGCCACCAAGAGGATGGAGCAGATGGAGGCGAGCTTTGCCACCAGTGCAAAGGTTTCTTTGTGGTGTTCACCCTTCCGTTGGGCATACCCCTTCGCCACCGGCCGTGCCTTGTACCCCGACACCTTCCCCTCCTTGGTAGGATTCGTCTTGAAGATCCACTTGGAGCAGATAATTCTTGCGCCTTCCGGCCTGTCAATCAGCTGCCAAGTGTCGTTCTCTTTGTGGGAGGAGAGCTCAGATTTCATAGCTCCCTCCCTCTCAGCCCCATCCTTCCGCTGCAATGCCTCCTTGACAGTCTCGGGCTCCTCTTGCACAAAAGAATGCCCGAGAAAACCCAGTCCAGATGCCCTCCGTGGCATCGTACCGTTTTGCCATCCTCCTTGCGCGTCCGCTTCTCTGGGGCTGCTGCTATTGAGGCTGCTGTTACTGCTGCCACTATTGCTGTTGCTACAACCTTCTCGTAGTGCCACTTGCACCACTGGCCTGTTCCCCCTCTTTCAAAGACTGTGGAGATGCGGGCTCGCTCCCCGCCTCCTCATTCAGCTCCACTCCACTCCAGCCGCACTTTAGACTTGATGTCTGACTCGGCTTAATGCAAATCAGGTGCTCCCCCATCCCCTGGATGGTTTCCACCGGTTGGAGCCGCTCAAAAGTCACCCTGTTTTGCGTCCTCCGACATCTCCCCTTTGAGGAGTGGCAGCCACTCCCCACGCTTGGCGAGAACCGCGTCCTTATCTGTCCAAATGCTTTCCTTGTCAAACGTGATGTCGTGACTTTTCACAATATGCTGCCTCCGCGGGTCAAAGAGCGGGTACGCTTTGCTCCCGCTCTCGTACCTTACAAAGATGCAACGGCGAGTTCGCGGGTCCAGCTTGCCTTGCCCCTCCCGTGCCTGCACAACAGCATGTGCAACACATCCAAATGTGCGGAGGTGTACCACAGTTGGCTTCCTCCCCCTCCACACTTCTTGTGGCATCTTCCACACCTTGGACTCCGCATCTTTTAGCGACTTTGTTGGCGTCAGGTTCATAATGTATGCCGCTGTCCATGCCGCCTCGCCCCATTCCCGTCACGCAAGGCCGGCATTGCTCAACATGGACCGGATCATGGTGAGGATGGTGCGGTTTGCCCTCTTGGCAACCCTGTCTGCTACGGAGAGTGTGGCGTAGTTTTGTGCCATGTGATCCCATTACTCTTCATCCATGCCGAGCAGCCCTTGCACTCGCCGCCATTGTCGCTCCGGAACGCCTTCACCTTCAACCCGTTTTGCCGCTCCACTGCCGCCACAAACTCTTGCATACATGTCAAGACATCACTCTTCCTCTTGATGATGGAGAGGTAAAGCTTTTGGCTGTGATCGTCGATGAAGGTCACAAAGAATCGAGCGCCCTCAATGGAGCTCTCAAATGGTCCACACACGTCAGTGTGGACCACCTCAAGCTTCGCTGATGCACGCGTCCCTTTGCCATTGAACGACTGCTGTGTCGCCTTGCCCAAATGGCTCACACACGGTATTTTTGGCTGCGTCAAGGCTCTTGCCCTCAAGATCCCACACCACTTCCTTCTTTGCCATGTCCCTCACAGTTGAGAGAGCAATGTGACATAAGCGGCGGTGCCATAGGTCCAGGTTTCCTTCATCCTTTATCACGAGGTGGACAGCGTCAGTCCTTGCCACATCGGCAAGGACCTTGGTGTGACAAAGGTACAGGTCCTCCTCCCTCTTGCCATGTGCAATCAGCTCGGCATCCCCCTCCTTCCGGATGATGGCCTCTTTCTTGTTGAAGAGTACCTCGAGCCCCTTATTGGTAAGGCGGCTCAGTGACAACAGGTTTGCTCCAAAGTTGGGCATGTGGAGCACGTCCTAGATGGTGCACAAAATGAATTCATTGCTAACCACTGACTCAATTCAAACATTGCCTTCACTCGTGGCCAACTCTGTTTTGCCGTTGGCCAATGTCATTCGCCGCTTGGTAGCACGGTAGGTGACAAACTCCGCCCGGCTGCATTATGTGTGGAGGCCTGATCCGGAGTTGATCACCGTGACTTCCGGACCTGTCAAGTTGGTAGACTCCCTGGCCATCATGGCTTGGATGTCATTCTTCCCGCCCTTCCCGGGTTGGTCCGACTTCTTATTGGGGCAATCGTGTGCGTAGTGGCCCTGTTTGCCACAGTTATAGCACTCCCCCTTGGTGTCACTTCTCTTGGTGCCCTCCTGGGAACCCTTCCCCTTGTTGCCTTCTCCCTCCACCTTGACGGCGGACGGCATAGGCGGAACTTGACGTTGCCCCGCTCTCTCTTCCACCACGCCACATCTATTCATTGCGGACATACTCAGCCACCTTTGGGTACATCAGCTCATCGACGGACCAGCCATCCACGACGGTGATCATGGGACTCCAACTGTCCCGCAAGGCCGGAAGGAGGATCATGGCTTGCAGCTGAGGGTCGACCTTCCATCCAGTGGCTACGCACTCGGCAGTGAGGGGCTCGATTTGCTGCACGATCTCTATGATGTCGTCGCCTTCATTGGCTCGGAGGGTGACAAGCTTCTTGAAGACGAAGAGCTGATTAGCAAGGTTGGTGGAATGGTAGATGGTGCAGAGCTTCTTCCAGGCCTCTGCGGCCTCTGTGCATCCTTGAATCAGTGCATGATGCGGCAGAGCTAGCGCTAACACCAACAATGCAAGCGCCTTCTCATTGCGCTTCTTGTACTTGTCCACTTCCTCTGGCGTTGCGGCATCCGGAGGGACGGTCTCTTTACCGTTGACCAACACAAGCAGGCCCTTGTCATCCAGGTAGACCTCAAACTGCCACCTCGACAAAGGGAAGCCGTTTCCATCCAACTTTGAGACAATTCTAATGCTGTATTGCTCAGTTCTTGCCATGGCGGGCGGCAGTAGCGTGAAAGTTGGGGAGCTAGGGTCCTTCTAGGCACGTGGGTCCATAACCCTTTGTTCACTCTATTGGGTGTCGAGGCACCCTCGAGGATGCCTAGCTCTCAGTGATGCACGCTTCCAATGTTTGGAACAGCCAATGGACAGCTTTGGTGAAGAGTGTGGAGCACAAGGATCACGGATGTGAGTGGGCAGAGTACGTCGCATTCAGTGGAACTGAATCAAAACACGGTTCTTGTGGTTAGCATAGTGAGATTACATCAGATCCTTATGGCCTGTGATCTAAGATTTGTAACGCATCCAAGCACGCCCAAATCAGAGCGGTAGAGCCCCTGCTACGGCCATTGAAGTAACCCTTGGTGGAGCCGCTCACCTTGCCTTACACGCTAGGCAATGGGAGGCGCTTCGACGATGGTCCGTCGGAGCGCCTTTCCTCGCCCAGAACTCAAGGAGAAGTTCACCCTGGTCAAGGAGAATCCTCTGGTTGCTTCCTTTATGGCCTTGGTGCATTTGGAGGTTGTTGGGGACGAACTCGGATCACTAGTCGTGGATTGTCCCGCAACCCATGGCAGGTACCAGATTCCACCTCCCCAACACCCGTATTTCGGGCTAGGCTATCTTTCTGAATACTCACTCCATTTGAGTGGTTCAAAGCTCGATAATGCATGAAAAAATCCAAAAAATCCAAAACTAAAGTCAGATCAGGTGTTTGGCCATTCTTAGTGGTTAAACCAGGGAGTACGATCAACAGCACTCGTGGCAAGGAGCACACCATGTCAACAAAGCAGGATGTTGTTTGGAAATTGTATGCAAGTCTCACGTAAACGGACAGCTTTGTGTGTGTGGTATCCTTGAATTTTTACAATATTTCTTTCAAGACTAATGTCCTCAAAAGACATTAAGAATTTTCCATATTAGAAGTTTTACTTCTAATATGGCAAATTGATTCCTTTCTCCCAACAGCAGAATTGTACTTTGGAGGTTTATTGGGTAGAAATACACTATTCTGATTTTTTACCGTCTATGCAATACACCTCCCAATACACTCTCCTCATACACTCCAGGTGTTTGGGGAGGGAGGGAGGCTTGAACCCCCCCCCCCCCTTTAAAACACCTTGAGTTTATTGGAAGAGTATATTGGAGAGTGTATCTGGAGGAGGACCAACAATGAAACATGTGTATCTCTTAGAGAAAAACATTACTCTACTACCAGCTAAATTCAGATTAAAATTTAATTACCCTTGGGCTCTACCCTGTGACATAATTGGGTTCCTCCTTTGTAGCCACTGTGTAGAAATTCCTTCCAAAATAAGTTCTGGAAATGAGCGGCCTAAATTCATGCTCGCACAATGCTCTCAAAGAGGGAAAAGCCAGAAAACTTTCCCTATTTACTTGATTTTGGTCGTTAGCATGCATTTTTAACAAAGTTTCATGAAAATCTCTGAATTTAATAGACCCATAACTCCTTGAGGCCTTGTAGCCAGTGTGTAAAAACTTGGCTCCGGTTGTTTGAAATAAACCACAAAAATACTCCTTCGCAAATGACTGTCTGAATTGAGGCGGCAGTACGGTAGTATGATTTCTTAGTGTCTGTGTAGTACACTATCCAATCCACTCTACCACTGAAATTGAAGTGGTGGAGGGAGGGGGAGGGTTGAGGCTCCATGTAACCCCTCCTCCCATACACTTGGAGTATGTTGTGGGAGTCATGGAGAGTGTGTCTGGAGAGGGAGGGGGGTAAATAGGTGTGTTACATTGAGAAGTACACTTGTGTTTTTTTCGAGCATCTGTGTGATAAACCTCCTAAAACACTACCCCAATACACTTGGGGTACTGGGGAGGAGGGGGGGNCCCCTTTAAAACACCTTGAGTTTATTGGAAGAGTATATTGGAGAGTGTATCTGGAGGAGGACCAACAATGAAACATGTGTATCTCTTAGAGAAATACATTACTCTACTACCAGCTAAATTCAGATAAAAATTTAATTACCCTTGGGCTCTACCCTGTGACATAATTGGGTTCCTCATTTGTAGCCACTGTGTAGAAATTCCTTCCAAAATAAGTTCTGGAAATGAGCGGCCTAAATTCATGCTCGCACAATGCTCTCAAAGAGGGAAAAGCCAGAAAACATTCCCTATTTACTTGATTTTGGTCGTTAGCATGCATTTTTAACACAGTCTCATGAACATTTCTGAGTTTAATAGACCCATTACTCCTTGAGGCCTTGTAGCCAGTGTGTAAAAATTTGGCTCCGGTTGTTTGAAATAAACCACAAAAATACTCCTTCGCAAATGACTGTCTGAATTGAGGCGGCAGTACGGTAGTATGATTTCTTAGTGTCTGTGTAGTACACTATCCAATCCACTCTACCACTAAAACTGAAGTGGTGGGGGGAGGGGGAGGGTTGAGGCTCCATGTAACCCCTCCTCCCATACACTTGGAGTATGTTGTGGGAGTCATGGAGAGTGTGTCTGGAGAGGGAGGGGGGTAAATAGGTGTGTTACATTG
>SZWC01006034.1:7905-25611 GCA_023375785.1 Penium margaritaceum | reverse complement strand
GGGAGCTTCGACTCCTTCGGGCACCTCCATCAGCACTTCCTTGTCAAGCTTCCCATAAAGAAAAGCTGTCTTGACGTCCATCTGGTGTATCTCCAGGTTCTTTGCAGCTGCAATGCCAAGGAGAGAGCGGATGGAGGCAAAGGTCACGACGGGCGCGAACGTCTCATCGTACTCAGAGCCCGGGCGTTGAGAGAACCCCTTAGCCACTACCCTTGCCTTGAACTTGTCGATGTTGCCGTCTTGCTTCTTCTTCACTCGGAGGACCCACTTGGATCCCACCACGTGGGCCTTGTCGGGTCTATCCACCAGCACCCACGTGCCGTTCTCGACAATGGACGCGAGCTCGCTGTCCACTGCCTCCTTCCACTTAGCCGCATCTGGGCCATTCATCGCCTCCGCCACTGTGGATGGCTCTCCCTTAGCCATGCACGACCAGCTCAAGCCGGTCCAATCATCCTCATACCGCAAAGGTGCTTTCTTTGGTCGCAAACTGCGCCGGGGTAGTGGTGCGGCTTCTTGCTTTGGTGCTAGTGCTTCCACAGGTGGTGGTTTGTCGTCGTCATCGTCAGAAGAGTCGTCAGACTCCAAGTCAGACTCGGAAGCCCTGGACGCCTCGGAATCCGCGTCCATGTCAGATGCTGCATCATCCTCCGCAACATCTCTCCCATTCCTACCACCTGCTGGCAAAGCGAGCCAGTTGTCGGGCGCTTGGTCTCCGGACTCAAGCAACACTATCCACTCTCCCGCTTTGGGAGCGAGGATCGGGTCCAGCAGCTCTCCCTTTCCAAGGGTGCGTTCGTCAAACACGACGTCGCGGCTCCTCACGAGCTTGCCTGCTGCCTGGTCCCAAAGCCGATAGGCTTTGTGTGACGTGTCGTACCCAACCATGACGCACTTCCTCGAACGTGCGTCAAGCTTGCCTCCACCTTCTCCCGACTGGATCTTCACCCATGCAGTTGACCCAAACACCTTCAGATGGGATGCGTTGGGTTTCTTTCCCGACCATGCTTCCTGTGGGGTCTTCAGCTGCTTGTCCTGCTCCTTTCCACGCTTCCGCAAGGCGGTCGCTGGTGTGAGGTTCAAGAGGTAGCAGGCCGTTGTTGCTGCTTCAGCCCAAAAGCGAGGTGGGAGCTTGGCGTCGAAGAGCATGCTTCGCACNTTGACCTCCTCTCCCAAACGGCTTCTTCTTTGCCTTCGCTTGGAGGCATGGTTCACACAATGCACACCCTTCGCCATGCTTCATGGTGCACCCTTCCATTCCGCGGACTACCTCTTGCTCCTGCATCTTCTGCAGCGTGCTGTTGGCCACATGGCCAAATCGCCGGTGCCACAGCTCAGCGTCAGTGTCCTTGGTTGATGTGGCGGCCGCAGCGGTCGCCGGCGGTGCATCCTTTGGCTCCGGTGCCACTGTCTTGGTGGCACATGCGAGTCCCTCATCCAACGCCTTGGTGACTTTGGTTTGAAGCACGTAGAGGCCGTCGACTCTTGGAACTTGAAGCATGAGGTCGTCTTTGGTGTACAAAATCTGGATGTCCTCGTTTTTGAGGGCCACCGCTTCCTTGTTGGTGAAAACCACTGTCATGTTGTTGTCGGTGATTTGTGACACGGACAACAGGTTGGCTGCGAAGGAGGGCATGTACACCACCTTTTGAAGGTTGACCGCCTTCTCCGCACCGTTCACGTTGAACGTGATCACCTTGTCCCCTTCGCCCATGGCTTGGACGACGCCGCCGTTTGCACACTTGATGCGCATGACAGATTCGGCCATGGAGACAAATCCACCCTTCTCTTTTGAAGAGTGGTGGTTGGTGCCCGAGTCAAGGGCGAATGCCCCGGGCCTAAGGATCGCTGCGCCCTTCATGGGCAGCCCCCTAGCCATCATGTTGGTGAGCTCCTTCTTCTCCTTTCCACCTTTGTTCCCGCCTTCTTTCTTGGGACTACGACAGTCCCTAGCCCAGTGCCCAGCCTTGCCACAGTTGTGACAGTTGCCGGGCTTCTTGGAACTCTTCCCGCCACCGTTGCCTTTCCCTCCACCGCCACCGCTTCCGCTGTTGCCTTGACTGGAGCGAGAGCTTGCACTTTGTCCACCGAAGCGAGAGGCATAGGCTGAGATGTTTGCCTCACTACCACTGCGTCGCATGGACTCGTTGCGGACGTGTTCGGCGACAGCCTCGTACGTCAGATCCGCCTCCTTCCAACCGCCAAATACCGTGATGCAAGAGGTCCAGCAAATGGAATGGAAGCTCGACTCCAACATGCGTGCCATGATCCTTCTAATGGCGCTGCCGGAAAGCTGGGGGTCCTTGATCACCGTTATGGGCTATGGGCCCACCTCAAAACAGACCAAGGGGACGTACTCCACAGAGCAGTGCATGCCTTGTCTGTATGTGTAGCTAGCCAGCTAGGCAGTGGACAAGGTGCATACTATTTCAACAGTTTGTTCCCCCTTTGAGACAATCTGCTACAGTTAAATAGTTCTCAGCTACAGAGATGTAAAATGTTGTAGTGGCTTCTACTACCCGTTTGAGAAAAACTGCGGCTTCTCCAGCTTCTTCAGCTAGTTTTTTGTGAGTTGTTAAACTAATTCTTGTTACCCATGTGAGAGGATTTGCTGCTTCTCCAGCTTTTTCAACTAGCATTGTGTAAGTCGTTGTAGCAGTTTTTCTGAGTTGAACTGGCAATGTGACCCATCACGGCCGGTTCATGGCTGCAAAAATCATGAGCATGAACTGGCTTCCTTGAGGCTCCTCCTCCCTTCCCCCTCTATCCATGAATACTCTATTCCTCACAGTATTTGTGTGAAACTGCAAACATCACAGTTTCCACGGAACCTGTGATGGATGGGGAGGGAAGCGGCCTTGCTCGAGCGACCAGGCAACACTCAAGAAACTGGTCGACCGTTCGCCAGCGAGCAGGCGGTCGAGCGGGGCCATCGATCCCCAGCCAACGGCTGGCTGGCAGTTGCTCGCAACGCCAGATGGGGCGCGGTCCAGCTGGGGAGGTTTGCGCAAAGTGCCCTGCCGACCAGGAAAGACAAAGACTGCATTGCTTGAAGGTTTTGGCCCTGGAACGCTGCAGTTATTGAGGAGGTCTACGGACTCGTCTCTGTTGCTGGAGAAGAAGCTGGACAGTCATTAGGAAGTTGCCCGTATCCTCCAAAACTGTACGGGGGGTTTTGTTTTAGAATTGTTTTGCAGGATCGAGGTGGAAGTTGCGGTGACCTCCAAATCAGAGGATGTGGGAGCTCCCACGTCCACTCAAGGAGCACCTGAAGGTTCTGTTAAAAGTCTCCAAAATCCACCGGAAAAGCCACTGACTGTGGCATTAGAGAGCTAGTACTAACACGTGTGGTCTTGAGAGTCCAGAAGCCATAGAAGCACTGGAGCCTTGTGAGATGGAGCACTCATCTGATATGAGGGAGAGTGATGTTGTAGTAAAGGGAAAGTGTTTTCTCCATTTTGGAGATCAATGGAAGTGCTCCATTGGCTTTTGCGACACAAGGAACACCTCCAGAGGCACCACTGACAAACAAATGTTTTCTGTTGATTTGACGGATGTAGAATTTGATGATAAAGACAGCTTGAAGCCTGATTTTGTGGACTCTCTGAGTGAAGAAAATAGTTTCTCACTTTCTTGTTCACTTCCCGTGCTCCCAGAAGAGGCACCGATGGAGCAGGTAGCAGAGGTGGTACCCGTGAGTGTGGGAGAAGTGGAGTCATCAAATCTTTTGGTGCCAATGGGTGGAAGTGCAATGGAGCCTTCATGTGCATTCCCAAACGTGGGTTCTCCTGCTCTGTATCCGGGCATGAGACGAGGAAGTCTTCGTTCTTTGGCTTCGTTGCACAATGACTGTGTTACAACGAGCGTTGTGACGGTGGTTGGAAATCACACTGATGATATCACCCCTGGTTCAGTGCTTCCAGGGTAAACTGTGCGGCAATGGGTTTGACAGCAAAGGAAGCTTAGGATTTGCGAATTGGCAAGGGATCCGACAGTGGAGATTCTATCGTATCGGCCACTTGTTATAGGGACACCATGGAGAGGTAGTGTTTGTGTCGGGTCTTCCCGTTGAACTTGTGAATTTTTCAATGATGGATGTTGACTCTTAGGATATGATGCTCACCTTTGTGCTCTCTGGAAATCTTCTTTCCAGCTCCACAAAAACTGGTGAGCAGTGTCACCAGCCCTCACAAATGAAGGAGAAGTGCTGAATTCCTTCACCGGGACATTCAACTGTTGGTAACACCCTGTCGGCAAGTGAGAGTGGTGTCGCGTGGAAGAATTTCTTGCTATGTCAATGGGCAAACTGGTGCATTGCGTCTGCATGCGTCAAATGGTTGCGCAATTTCTAGCTTTGTCTGCTAGTCTTCAAGAATCTTCCTGAGTGATTCCTGTTGCATCTACGGGCAGATGTGCTGCTTTTTTGGCTTCGTCGACCGTAGTTGCAGATGATGGAACTGTCACAATTAATATGGAAGAAGGTTCTCCCTCTTCTTTTCCAGCTTTACCAGCTGGCATTGATGAGAATCTTGCAGCACTGCCCGCTTCCATCATGGAAAATGTTGTAGTTCTCTTAGCATTTTGAACTGGTGGCGTATTAGCAATTTTTGCAAGAAGAGCTTCACTCTTTTCTATCCCAGCTTCATTGGCTGGTAGTGTAATGACGGTTGACACATAGAGAGCTTCATGCTCTTGTTAAAGAGCATGAAGACGGTGCAACGAGGTGCACCGTCGGAGCGGTTGCGAGACCTCGTCATCCTCAACTGCCCTGGTCACTAAAACACAGGGTGGCGGTAGCAACGGCAAGCGAGGCGGCGGTAAAGGTGGCGGCAAGAAGGGCGCCAAGAAGGGTGCATGCCATAACTGTGGCAAGGAGGGCCATTGGGCCAAGGAGTGTCCAGAGGAGGCGCAGGCCGGCGGCAAAAGGCGCCAAAGGCAAGAAGGCACTCCTCAACGGCGCAAAAGAACCATGACCTGAAGGGCGCCAACCGTTGGTGCCTCGACTCAGGTGCCGAGGAGCATACCCAAGTCGAGAAGGTGGGGTTCATCAACTACACCAAGTCTGCCAAGTCCATGGTGACCGCCAAGGACAAGGTCGAACCTGCGGCCGGCCAAGGTGATGTGGACGTAGAGGTGGTGGTTGGTGGAAAAAAGGCACAATGTGTGATTCAAAATATGTAACATGTCCCCGGCCTGGCTGACATTTTGAGTGTGAGCCGCTTGACAGACAAGGGGTATGAAGTCCTCTTCCGCAGGAAAGGTGCAGTCGTGCGGATGGACGGCGGCGGCGAGGTCGTGCTAGAGGCGAAGCGCGAGGGAGGCCTCTATATCGTTGAGACCAAGGTCATCCCCTCGACATCAGATGCAGCAGACCCGCCAGCACGCGTCGTCAACCTCGCAAAAGGCGGGGGAGCATACCTGCAGCTGTGGCATCGGCGGCTAGGGCACTCGTCGCCCGCAGTCGTGCAAGAGATGGCGAAGCGCGACATGGTTTGCGGCCTCAACATCACCGGTGCAGCTGACGCAGCAGCAGATTCTGCAGAGCACAAGTGCAAGCCTTGCATTGTGGGCAAGGCAAAGCGCAAGCCGTTTGAAGACGGACAACGGCGGGCCGAGAACCTGCTCGAGGTCGTGCACAGTGATGTGTGCGGACCGATCAAGACACCGTCTGTTGGGGGCGCGCGTTACTTTGTCACCTTCATTGACGATTGCAGCAGAAAACTCTACGTCTACTTCATGAAGCGGAAGAGCGATGTGCTGGACCGGCTGAAGAAGTATGTCGCAGCGGTGGAGAGGCAGACTGGCCGCAAGGTCAGAGCTCTACGCAGTGACAATGGCAGGGAGTATGTGGGCTGCGGAGGGTGGCTGAAGGAGCAGGGCATTGAGTGGCAGCCGGCCACTCCGTACACGCCTCAATCTAATGGCGTGGCAGAGCGTATGAACCAGACGCTACTCACAATGGTGCGGACAATGCTCGTGGATGCAAAGTTGCCACGGAGCCTGTGGGCCGAGGCAGTGAGTACGGCGTGCTACATCACCAACCTCACTCCAACAGCAGTGCTGAAGGGGAAGGGCGGCTGGAAGACGCCGCAGGAGGCTTGGAGCGGGCGCAAACCAAGCGTGGCGCACCTGAAGGCATTCGGGTGCAAGGCGCACGCGTTGGTGCAGGCCGCGCAAAGAAAAGACTCTAAACTGGACCCTCGTGCAAAGGCGTACGCGTTCGTCGGATACAAGAGTGCGCTCAAGGCGTACCGCCTCTTTGATCCACGGACGCAGGACGTCATCACCAGCCGCGACGTCACGTTTGATGAGCAGCAGAGCTACAGCAGCAGCAACAACATTGACGCAGCGCACTCTCCAAAGCAGGGGGAGTGGTTCCAACTCCTTGAGCATGAGGAGGATCCGGCGGCTGCAGAGGTCGATGACGGGTCTTCGGAGGATGACGGTGCTGGAGCGCAGCAGGGCAATGCAGCAGGTGCAGGTGTCGCTAGAGCGCAGGATGCAGCAGCCGATGCGGGGGAGCCCGCGGCCGAGGACAACGTTGCAGCAGAGCAGTAGCAGGACCAGCAGCCAGCGTCGCCAAGGTCGCCGCGTCGCAGTCGGAGGCGGCGGAATGCGACGAAGCGGTATGACGCAAGCACCTGCCGCTGGGTCGGCATGGCGCGGTGCATGATGGCAGCCGCAAAGGAGCCGACAACTGTGCAAGAGGCGCTTGCACGGCCTGACGGGCAGCAGTGGGGCGAAGCAATAAAATCTGAACTTGCGTCCCTTGCTGAGAACGGCACTTGGGAGTTGGTGGATCGGCATGAGGGGGCGAAGGTGATCAGCTCCAAGTGGGTGTTCAAGGTGAAGCTCACCAAGGACAGCAAGGTGGAGAAATACAAGGCACGGCTAGTGGCGAAGGGGTACGCGCAGCGGAAAGGCTAACACTACGATGAGACGTTCGCACCCGTCGCCAAGTTCACAAGCATCCGGACAATCCTCGCGGTGGCAGCCGCAAAGGACATGGAGATCCACCAAATGGATGTCAAGACGGCATTCCTGAACGACATCATCGACAAGGAGATCTACCTTGAGGTGCCACAGGGGGTGGATGCACCGGAGGGCAAGGTGTGCAAGCTGCGGAAGGCCTTGTACGGGCTAAAACAGGCGCCCAGGTGCTGGTACCAACAGATGGACGGCTACATGGCGGAGCTCGGCTTCAAGCGCTGTGAGTCAGACCACAGCGTGTATGTGCGGCGCAGCAAGGGACTCCATCAGATTGTTGCACTCTAAGTGGACGATCTGATCCTGTGCTCATCAGATCTGGCGGCTTTGCAGCAGCTCAAGGAGCAGCTGAGCAGCAGATTCAAGATGACGGACATGGGGGAGCTGGATTACTACCTCGGGGTAAGCATCACGCGGAACAGGAGAGCGCGCACGCTTGAGTTGGGGCAGGCCAAGTACGTGGCCGAGGTGCTGAAGCGGTACGGCATGGAGGACTGCAAACCAGTGGGCAGTCCGTTCTCCACAAGCTGTGAGCTGAGAACGGCGATGGCGCCGCAAACTAAAGAGGAGAAGGAGGACATGGCGGAGGTGCCCTACCAATCTGTGGTGGGCAGCCTCATGTATGCCATGGTGGCGACTCGGCCGGACTTGGCCTACGCGGTGGGCCAGGTGAGCAGGTATGTGGCCAACCCAGGGCCACTACACTGGCAGGCGGCGAAGCGCATCCTCCGGTACTTGCAGGCAACGCGGCATGTTTGCCTGAAGTACGACGGAAAGGGGAGGTCAGATCCCTTGCGGCTGGTCTGCTACACTGACGCGGACTACGCCGGCGATGTGGACAAGAGGAAGTCCACTTCTGGCTATGTGTTCTTTCTCGCAGGTGCAGCAGTCTCATGGTGTAGCAGAAAGCAGGACTGCGTTGCCACCTCCACAGTGGAGGCGGAGTACGTCGCTCTGGCCGAGGCGGTCAAGGAAGCGGTGTGGCTCCGCAGATTGCTGGGGGAGCTGGGCGTGCCGCAGCAGGAGCCTACGGTGGTTCATGAAGACAACACCGGCTCCATCTCGCTGACCAACAACCCGACGCAGCACAGGAGGACGAAGCACATTGACGTGCTCTACCACGACGCGCGTGACATGTTGGAGAAGGGACAAGTTGTGCTGCAACATTGCAGCACGAAGCACATGCTCGCGGATTGCTTGACCAAGGCGCAGCTCCAGGATCGGCATGTCATCATCCTTGCAGGGCTTGGGTTGACAAGCTGTGAAGGGATTGAAGGCACAGACGCGGACGAGTGGGAGTGAGCATGAGGCATCCGGCATGGAAGGTGCACGGGGGAGATTGTTAAAAAGTGCCCCTGCCATGGATGCCGTTTGCCGTTTTCCTGGTTCGACCACCAGGGAAAGTTCGTCTTATTTGATTGCAGATTTGGACTCCCTGCATTTCGCCATGCAGTTTCGAGCTTTCAGTTGCTCGATTTGGTTGAGAATTCAGAAAGTTAGCCCCATCCGAAGTTCTGGTGGTAGGTGGGTGGAATCTGGGTTCCGTCGTTGGTGACGGATTAATTCCACCACCAGTGATCCAAGTTCGACTTCAATATGCTCCAAGGGCACATGGGCCATGAACAAAAGGGATGTGGATGGTCTTCTGGACCAGGGCGAGCCCCCCCCCCCCCCCCCCCCCCCCACGTTGGGATGACAGGAAGGGCGCTTCGACAGGTCACCGTTGAAGCGCCTCCCGTCACTCCCGTTCGTGGGTATGGTGGGCGGCTCGGCTCCACCATGGCTTACTCTAACCGCCGTAGCAGGGGCTCTACTGCTCCGTTTTGGGCGTGCTTGAATGCGTTGGAAAGCTTAGATCACAGGCTATAAGAATCTGATTAATCTCACCAAAATAACTAACCATTGATGACTCCCAGCCTTTCTCAGTTTCCGCAATCTGTGTTCTGCCAGAATTCTGCTCCCTTGGTGTTGTGGTGACCCAAAGCACACACCTTCCTTGGAAGTCTCTTTGCACTAAGCAGCCGTGGAAACTCAGGCAGTTCAGGGCACGCCAGGACAGCATTACTGACAGCTCTTACATCCCAAATTTGTTAGTTGGGAGCATAGTGGTGATTGACGTGGAGAGAGATTCACGCTCTTTTGTTCCAACTTCATCAGTTGGTGACGTAGTTGCAGTTGACTTGGAAAGAGCTTCAGGCTCTTGTATTACAACTCTGCCAGCTGGTGGTGTAGATGCTGTTCACACAGTAAGAGCTTCAGGATTTTCTGTCCTAGCTTCATCAGCTGGCAGCGTACGGGCAGCTGGCACGGAAAGAGGTTCACACTTTTTTGTTCCAGCTTTGTCAGCTGACAGTTTAGTTGCAGTTGACACACAAAGAGCTACAGGCCTTTTTGATCCAGCTTTTTCAGCTGGTGGTGTAGTGGCGGTTGATGCAAAAAGAGCTTCAAGCTCCTTTCTTCCAGCTATGTTAGCTGGTTTGTTGTAAGAAGTTGCAGTATTGTCCGCTGCCATTGCAGGCAGGTCTACTGCCATTCCAGCTTTGTCAGCTCGTGTGATGTAGAATGTTGCAAAAATGATCATTGCGTCATTGGATAAACCAGCTAAATTTCCAGCTTTG
Organism: Penium margaritaceum; assembly: GCA_023375785.1. Lineage (NCBI taxonomy): Eukaryota > Viridiplantae > Streptophyta > Zygnematophyceae > Desmidiales > Peniaceae > Penium > Penium margaritaceum. Next base: position 16,006 of record SZWC01006034.1, on the reverse strand, counting down.
TCAGCTGGAATTGTGTAGAATGTTATTGTAGTGCTTTCTGCCGTTGTGGAGAAGTCTACTACCGCTCTAGCTTCATTAGCTAGTTTGCTGTAGAATATTGCATGAGTGTTTTTTCCCCCTTCGAGACAATATTTTGCACTTCTAGCTTCTCAACTACCAAGATTTTGAATGCTGTAGTAGTTTCTGCTACCCCTACAAGAAGATCTGCTGCTTCTCCAACTTTGTCAGCTAGCATTGTGTAAGTCATTATAACATTTTTGGCAGCCCGTGTGAGAGGATCTGCTGCTTCTCCAGCTTTGTCACCTGGCATTGTGTAAGTTTTTGCTGCAATTTCCTCTATTCCTTTAAGTGAATCTGCTGCTTGTCTTGCCTTGTCAGCTGGCATTTGATAAGTTGTTGTAGCAATGTCTGCTACCCCTTTCACAACATCTTCTACTTGTCCAGCTTTGTCAGCTGGAATTGTGTAAGACGAAGTAGACCATTCTGCTCCTTGTGCATGCAGTGTTGATCTTTCATACAGGCTTAGCACATCAACCTCATACTTGAACCGTAGATTCATGAGGCGCTTGGAAAACAAGGATTTGGGTGCAGAGATGTGCACAATTTGCTGCACATCCTGAGAGGATAGGCTTGTGGTAAAGCCCCNTTTGATAAGTTGTTGTAGCAATGTCTGCTACCCCTTTCACAACATCTTCTACTTGTCCAGCTTTGTCAGCTGGAATTGTGTAAGACGAAGTAGACCATTCTGCTCCTTGTGCATGCAGTGTTGATCTTTCATACAGGCTTAGCACATCAACCTCATACTTGAACCGTAGATTCATGAGGCGCTTGGAAAACAAGGATTTGGGTGCAGAGATGTGCACAATTTGCTGCACATCCTGAGAGGATAGGCTTGTGGTAAAGCCCCTTGTTGAACACGTTGGAAGTTTGCAAGCACATCCACATTGTAGATGTCTTCTGCCTTGCCGTCCATGATGTTGCGCGTGTGGTTGAGCCTTTCTTGTCTTCAAAGGACGTTGCCGTGCTCGGATAACATGTCAAGATTTACACAAGGTCGATGGTTGAATCTGGACTGCAATCTGGAAGGCTAAGGCATGGATGATGAAATCTAAAGTATGTGAAGGAATTTGGAGATCACATGGAGATTTACATGAAGAGTTCCCTGAACCAGCTGCAGGGATTTAGCCACAAGTGTAGACTTGTGGACCCACAGGGCACCCACCTTGGACGCCATGAGACTATGTCTTGGAACCAATTGTGGAGACGACTGCTTGTAGAGCCACTAGCTTGCACCGAAGAAGTTACAGGCCTTTGCATGAGGTGCTTCCTCAGAAACTGGCTTTTAGTGTCAAAGGCTGAGGCTTGTCAAGGTCGAATCTAGAGGCATTAGAAGGAATCTGATGATGAATGAATGCATTTCAAGGCATTAGATCTTGACTGAACTGAGCCTCTTTAAGTCGTATTGGAAGGGCCTCCTTGGATGCTCTTTCCTTGGAGGTTACAGGTAGTTTTACAAACACCTGGGTGGTTACATAACCACCCAGGCCAGCTGAATATTGACCTGGAAGATGAAGGTTCACTGGCAGTTGACAGGTCACCAGGACATTATAGGAGGTTGTAGTAGTGAGTTGGAAAACCACTCTTCAGCTGGAAGCTGAAGGGTCATAGCCTCCAAGGGCCTGCAAGGCCCTTGGAGGCTATGGCCACCTTACATGTTCTACATGCAAGGATTTTAGCCTTGCCTCCCTCCATGTAATGAAGTGAATTTTGTGTCCCTTCAAAAAAGAAAATATACCCCGCAACATGTATCATAGGCAAACCCGGCCATCAAAACAAGGTAAATGCTAACATCCACCCTTGGTTGATGTTGGCCAGTGTCGTAGACAGTCCATGTAAAAAGCGTAGGACGGTCATTGACTTGAAAGTGCATGATTAGGAGTTGTTTTTGGAGACTGGGGTACTTTTTTAATGGTCTTACAAAAGTGCCATTGTCCGTATGTCAAATGTGGCTAAAGCACGGATGGTGATTTGCCTAAATTGTAGGGACGGGGTCGTCCATAGATTTTCCTGAAGTCAAACTGGCAATTTGCCCCATCACAGGCAGATCGCGGCTGCAAAAATCACGAGCTTTTGGCTCGTGATTTTTGCTCCAGGTTCCTCCTTCCCCCCTCTTGCTATCCACAAAAACTGCAGTCTTTGTAGTATCTGCATGAAACTGCGAAGACCACAGTTTCCGCAGAAACTAGAGGGACGGTGAGGGAAGTGACCTTGCTCGAGCGGCTGTGCGACGCTCGAGCAATCTGTTGACCGGTCGCCAGCAAGCAGGCGGTCGAGCAAGACCGTAAATCCCCAGCCGATGGCTGTCCGGTGGTTGCTTGCAACCACCAGATGGGGAGGTTTGCACAAAGTGCCCCGCCGAGCAGGAAAGACAAAGACCATGTTGCTTGGAGGTTTCAGTCCAATAACGCTACAGTTTCTGGGGAGGTCTACACAAACATTCCTGTCATTCGAGAAGAAGCTGGACAGTCATCAAGAAGTTGCATGTAGCCTCCAAAACTGTCTGGGGCGGTTTTTTTTCTGGCCCTTTATTATAGGATAGAGGTGGAAGTTGCCCGTTACCTCCAAAGCAAAGGAAGTGGGAGCTCCCACTTCCACTCAAGGAGCACCTGGAAGGTCAGTTGAAGCCTCCAAACTCCACCGTAAAAGCCACTGACTGTGGCATTAGAGAGAAAGACTCCAAAGTGTGGTCTTGAGAGTCCAAAAGCTATAGAAGCATTGGAGCCTCATGAGATGGAGCACTTCTTTCCCTCCGATATGAGGCGAAGTGATGTTGTAGTAAAGGAAACCTTTTTTCTGAATGTCAAGATCTATGGAAATCCTCCGTCACCTGTTACGACACAAGAAACACCTCTGAAGGCATCAGCAAAAGATGATTTTCCGCTGTTAAATTTTGCCGATGTGGGAATTGATGATGAAGACAGCTGAGGCCTGACTTTGTGAAGGCTCCGAACAACAAAAAAAAAATCTCAATTTCCTTTTCGCTTCCCGTGCTCCCGGAAGAGGCACCAATGGAGCATGTAGCAGAGGTGGTTCCTGTAAACATGGGAAATGTAGATTCATCAACTATTGTGGCGCCAATGGATGGAACTTTGATGGAGCCTTCATGCCAGCTCAAAGATGTGGATAATCCTACTTCGTGTCCGACCGTGAGATTAGGAAGGCGTTGTTCTTTGGCTTTTTTGTACAAAAATAGTGTTGTAATGAGCGTTGTGACAGTGGTCGGAGATCACACACATGATGACACCGCTGGTTTATTGCCTCCAGAGTACACCACGCAGAAACGTGCGTGGGTTTGATGACAAAGGAAACTTAGGATTCACTGATTTGCGAGGGATCCAACAATGGAGATTTTGTCGTATCGTCCGCTTCTGATACAGACACCACAGAGAAATGGTGGTCGTGTAGGGTCTTCTCGTTGAGCTTGTGCATTTTGCAACGATGGATGCGGACTCCTCGTATGTAATGCTCACCTTTGTACTCGATAATGTTGAAAAAAAATTGAACTCTAGAGAGACAGGTGAGCAGTGTTGCCGAGATTCACAAGTGAAGGAAAAGTGCTGAACATCCTAACCGGGATATTGAATAGTTGGAAATACCTTGTCGACAAGTGGGAGTTGTGTCACCTGGAAGCTTTGCTTGCTATGTGAGTGGGAAAACTGGTAGGTTACGTCTAAATGCTTTGAATGGTTGTGCCGTTTCTAACTCTGTCCGCTAGTCTTGAAGAATCCACCGGAGTGATGCCTGTTGCATCTACAGGCAGATGTGCTCATTTTCCAGCTTTGTCAGCCAAGGTTGCAGATGATGGAACTGTCATAGTTTACGTGGAAGAAGGTTCTCCCTCTTCTGGTCCAGCTTTACTAGCTGGCCTTGAGTAGAATCTTTTAGCACTGTTCACTACCATTATGGAGAAAGTTGTAGTTCTTCTAGCATTTTAAAGTGACGGCTTACTTTCCATTTCTTCAAAAAGAGCTTCACGCTTTTCTACGCCAGCTTCATTAGCTGGTGGTGCAGTGACGGTTGACGTGGAGAGAGATTTATGTTCTTCCATCCCAACTTTGTTTGTTGGTAGCATAGTGGCAACTGACATGGAGGGAGCTTCATGTTGTGTTTTTCCAACCTCATCAGTTGGCGACATAGTTGCGGTTGACTTGGAAAGAGCTTCAGGCCCTTGTTTTCCATCTCTGTCAGCTGGTGGTGTAGTTGCAGCTGACAAAGAAAGAGCTTCAGGCTTTCTTGTTCCAGATTCATCAACTAGCAGCGTAGGGGTGGTTGACGAAGGAAGCACTTCACGCTCTTTCGTTGAACTATGGTTAATCGCCCCAAATTCACACACTTGACGTACCGTGTATCAACAAGTGTATTTCTGTATGCAAATATTTCTCACAAAACAGCCACATGCATGCATGCCATCAAAGGCCACATGTACAATGCCCTTGTATTATGATGAAATGGATGGGCTCTATGCGATATGGAATAGATTCTGCGAACAGTCAATGTTCACTAGTCTGTTCGCTTCCTAATACACTTGTTGATACACAAGTTCATGGGTGAGACAATTGGTCATATATGCTTTCGTTCCAGCTCTGTCAGCTGGTGGTGTAGTTGCAGTTGATACAGAAAGAGCCTCAGGCTTTCCTGATCCAGCTTTGTCAGCTGGTGGTGTAGTGGCGGTTGACGCGGAAAGAGCTTCGAGCTCCTTTATTCCAGCTGTGTCAGCTGGTTCATTGTAAGAAGTTGCAGAAGTGTCCACTGTTATTGTAGACTGTTCTGCCTCTGTTCCAGCTTTGATAGCTGGTTTAATGTACAATAATGCACCAATTCTCCTTGCCTCCTTGGATAAACAAGCTGCTTTTCGAGCTTTGTCAGCTGGCGTTCTGTAGAATGTTGTTATAGTGCTCGCTCTTATTGCAGAGATATCTACTACCACTCCAGTTTCATCAGCTAGTTTTTTGTAAATGGTTGCAGTACTTTTTTGCCCACTTCAATAAAAACGTGTTACACTTACAGATTTCTCAACTACCAAGATGTAAAGTACTGTAGCAGCTTCTGCTACCCCTGTGAGAAGATCTGCTGCTTCTCCAACTTCATTAGGAAGTGTTGTGTTAGTCATTGTGACAATGTATGAAACCCTTGTGAGAGGATCTGCCGGTTATCAAGCTTCATTAGCTGGCATTGTGTAAGTTGTTGTAGCGACGTGTTCTATTTATTTGAGAGGACCGGCTACTTTTCCAGCTTTTTCAGCTGGCATTGTGTCAGTCGTTGTACCAGGCGACTGGTTAACTGATCGCCAGCGAGCGGGCAGTCAAGTGGGGCCAACAATCCCGGGTTGCCGGCTGGCCAGCGGTTGCTTGCAACCTCCAGATGAGGTGCGGTCAAGCGGGGGAAGGTTTTCTCAAATTTCCCCACCGTCCAGGAAAGAAGAAGACCATGTTGCTCAGAATTTGCGGTCTCGTAATGGTGCAGTTGTCAGGGAAGTTAAGAGAAACACCCTTGTCATTGGAGAAGAAGCTGGAAAGTCTCCGGATCGTTGCTTTCCGCAACGGCCCAAAGCGCATTTTTAGGAGGTTTCTTGCAGTTTTGATTGAGGAGTTGCCACCAACCTCCACCACAGAGGGCTAGGAGGCCTCTACATCTCCTGAAAGGGCATTTCAAGGCTGAGGTGAGTCCTCCAACCTCATTATGATACTATGGTGTTAGAACCCAAAAATGCATTCTCGAGGCACGGTAGCCATGATCATGGGCTTGAGAGCCATGGAGAAAATTTTCCAACCCCACACAAGGTGGTGAGGGATGTCTCTGGCCTCCACTCACCATGGTGAAGCATCGCCAAAGGATCCAAACCACTCTGGAATACCGCCAACAAATTTTTGAGGGCTTGAATTCTTGGACATAGAAAGTGAAGGTGGATACACTTGGCCTTTCATTGACAACATCCAGCTGGGAAAATGTTGTGGAGGATGATGGCAATGATTTTCCCTTCTCTTGTCAATTCAAAATTGTTTTTCATCGGTAATGCGGGAGCCGCTGTCAGTGATGGGGAGCCATCCCTCTCAATGGTTTTGCTCTCCCTGCCGACGGATAATCTGGTAAATTTTGTCTGAGTGTCTTGTATTGTTGCATCATTAGATCACATTGTAGAAGGGAATATTGTAGTTGATGTAGGAAGAGCTTTACGCTCTTCTGTTCCAGAATTTTCAGCCGGCGGCATAGTTGTAGATGACGCAGAAAGAGCTTCATGTTTCTCTGTTTATCTTTGGCAGCTTACAACGTAGTAGCTGTTGACGCAAAAAGGACTTCATGCTCTTTAGTTCCAGCTTTGTCAGCTGGTTTGTTGTTGAAAGTTACAGCAATGTCCACTGTCATTGTAGATAAGTTTACTGCAGCTCCAGCTTCATCAGCTGGTAGTGTGGAGAATTTTACAGTCATGTTCATTGCCGTTGCAGAAAGACCTGCTGCCGCTCCAGCTTTGTTAGTTGGTAGTGTGTAGAGTGTTGCAGCCATGTCCGCTGCCATTGAGGACAAACCTGCTGCCGCTCCAGCTTTGTTAGCTGGCAGTGCAAAGCGTTTTGCTGCCATTGTGGACAAATTTGCTGCTGGTCCAGCTTTTTCAAGTGGCGCTGTGTATAATGTTGCAGCTGTGCCTGCTACCATTGCGGAAAAATCTGCTATCGCTCCAACTATGTCAGTTGGCAGCGTGTAGACTGTTGTAGCCATTTTTCTTGCTGTTGGGGGCAAATCTGCTGCTGCTCTACCTTCATCAGCTGGCATTGTGTAGAGTGTTGCAGCTGCCTCTACTACCTTTATGAAAAGATCTAATACTTCTCTAGCTTTGTCAGCTGGTGTCATGTAGTATGGAGTAGATGATTCTGCTCCTTGTGCCTACCGTTTGACTTGTTCATGCAGAATTTGGATGTCAGCCTCAAAGTTCAGGAAAAGATTCTGGAGCCGGTAAGCAAATAGGGACCAGAGTGCAAAAGCATCCACCATCTGCTGCACATGATGAAAAGACAGACTTGTGCTGAGAGCCCATTGTTGAACTCGTTGGAAGTCCGCTACCACGTCCATGTCATACATGTCATCTGCCTTGCCTTCAATGTTATTGTGTATGAGCTGAAGTTTTCCTTGTCATCACAAGTCATTACCGTGCTCTGAGACCATGTCAATGTTTGTGGAAGGTAGATGGTTGAATCCGGACTGAAATCTCAAAGGACAAGGCGTGGACAATGGAATCTAGTTTATATGTCAGATTTTTTTTAATCACATGGAGAAGTAAATGAAGAATTCCCTGAACCAACTGCAGGGATGTATCCAGTAGTGTAGAACTGTCGACCCGTAGTATTTCTGCCTTAGATGCCTTAAGAATAAGTCTGGAAAACTAGACGTGGAGCAGAATTCTTGTAGAGCCACTGACTTGCACGAAAGAAGGTGCACGCCTTTGTAGGAGGTGTTCCCTTAGGCACTGGCTTGTAGTGTCAGAGGGTAAGGTTTGGTGAGGTAGACTCTAAAGGCATCAGAAGGAATATGATGATAACTGAAGGCATGTCAAGGTATATTAGACTGAGTGATCTGAGTTCCTGTAAGTAGTCATGGGAGGGCCTCCTTGGAGGCTGTTGCTTTGGAGGTTGTAGGTAGTTGCACAACCACACGGGTGGTTACATAACCAAACGGGTGGTTACATAACCACCAAGGCCAGTTGAAGAGTCACCTGAAAGATGAATGGTCATTGGAAGCTTAAATGTAACTAGCAGCTCAAGGGCCATTGGAGGTTGAAAATGCAACAGTAACTGAAGAGTCCCAAGGAGGTTGTAGAAGGTTGTAGTAAGAGGTTAACCAATTACCCTTCAGCTGGAAGCTGAAGGGTCATAACCTCCAAGGGCCTCCAAGAGCACCTGAGATGTTGTAAATGCAAGGATTTGAGCCTTGCCTCCATCTATTTAAGGAGGTATTTTTTCTGTCCCTGTAAAGTAGATGAAATGTACCATAAAAGGCATTTCAACCAAATCTGGCCATTAAAACTGGGTATATCACAACACCCCCCCCC
>SZWC01006033.1:128485-139358 GCA_023375785.1 Penium margaritaceum | reverse complement strand
TTCTGTGCAAACTGAAGGTGCATGCAGAAGGATCGAAGAGTGCACCGTTTTTTCGGCCTGTTCAAGGCTCGGACTTGAAGTCAAACCTGAGGTGAAAACGCATAATCTATCTGAAATTTCTCTTTTGGCACACCAGTTTAAACGCTTGCAGCGCTTCTAACACCGCAAGCCGTTGCTTCTGGGCGACCAGGAGACTCGGCTATGTACTTCTTTACGGTGTATTCTCAGGCACAGAGCGGAATCCTGAATTCGTAGAAGAAGCTATTGCGGCTGTTGATGGGAACAAGGAGCGTACGTTGATCGTTCTCTGCGGCCGAGGTGGCAGTCTTGAGACCACGGCTGTGAACCATGGGAGGACTTTCCGAGTTCGAGACCGTCTGTTTGGAAACCCTTCAAGGTATGCATTTTGCGTGCACTTGTGGAAGACTATGCGCCACATTTCGGTGTGAATGCTCGATCGAATTATACCCTTGACTGGTGGTCAGCGGGAAACAAGAGGAAACGTTTTTTCTTCTGCTTCTTCTTCTTCTTCTTTCATTTAATTTCTTAATTAAAGGCTGTCACAGTTGCTGTGGCAACCATTCTCAAAAGGATCAAAGTTTTAACCGAGATGAACATGAGTGCAAGAGCATGTGTGTTGAGAAGGAATGGGGTATCTGTGAGATGAACTCACAGCAGTGCTGTGAGCTTCCTATAAGAGAAGCACTCGCACTAGCACTCATCATATGCAGTGCTGTGTCCAGTCTGCGCTCCCTATAAGAGAAGCACTCGCACTAGCACCTGCCATGCCAGGCAATGAGCATGACAGGTCGGTAATGAGCCATTGCCCCCTGGCTTGTCTCACTGCAAGGGTGAGTGTTGGTACTGGCACTCACTGCAAGAACACTGGTCCTCCTCCCAAGCAGCCTGACTGATGGAATGGAGCTGCAAAGGTGGTTGTGTGATTGGGCTGGCTCTATCTGTGTTTCAGAATCCTGGCCAAGCGCGCATGTGACTCCCAGCATGTTCTTAACGAGCAGACTGCTTCACTTGCAGCTGATGTCAGTGACGAAAGAACTGTTGGTGCCATTGCTACACACAGGAGAATTTTCCTTAGTGGTTTGGAGAATTCCACTCATGCTTGCACACCTGTGCTGGAGAAGAATCTCCTTGCAGGAGACTGCCTTCTGAGAATCGTGCAGGATCTTACAGAGGTCGATGAACAGGAGTGTGGGCACGTAGTGTTTGTAGTCTGATGAACAGCAGTGTGGGCACCTAATGTGTGTAGTCTGGTGGCCGAAGCTGAACAAGGATGTAGAATAAGCATTAGTGTTCATTGCGGATCCGAAGGAGATAACTACTGGCGGTAGTAGAACCAGGAGGGGTGGGCCCAGGAAGCAAAACAAGGAAGGGCCCATAACTAGAATGGGCCCAGTAGGGCTCATTGGACCTCAGGGCTTGGTGTAACAGACAGCCAGGAACAAGTGAAACTTGTCCTTTTTTTTTTCTCATGAAGAATCGGACAGACACATATCCAGCTGCACACCATGAGCGAAACTGGATGTACGATGCCTAAACTTAGACTTGCCTCGAACCGGCTTTGACTGTTGGGAGTTAAAGCAGAACTCCTCTGCTCAGTGTGTCCTCTGCTTTCAGCTGCCCTGCCATGTGGCTGGAATCTTTGTCGCAACAGAATCTGCAAACAATGAGGTTGCATATTGGGTGAAGAGTTCATCAGTGGATCGCTCTAGAGTGTGCTTGCCACCCTTGAGGGCAGGAGTCTCCAGATTTTCCTGGTAGATAGTCCGCCTTTGTCAGAAACAACTTTTCCAACTATTCGAAGAGTTCTGGCATAGGAATTGCTCACTGCTTGTGTGCATCTAGCTCCCACAGACCAAGGATGTGGGCCTTGACCCGTCTGATGTGTTGTCAGTGCAGTCCGAACATGTCGAAGGTCTTGCATCTGTGTTGCAAATGGTGGCCACGGCTTGCAATACTTTTTTATCACCCTCGCTAAGACAGCCCATGTTGTAAAGATGCTCAGCTTGACTGACTGCCCTGTCCACTTCATACGATCACTGCCGGACTCGTTCATGTCTGTTTGTAATACCTGGGCTTCGTTTGCAGATCTTTGAAGGCGATTTATGAGCTGCGTGAGGCAGGCTTCACAGATCTGTACCACCTTCAAGGAGGATTCAACCAGTGGGTGTATGGTGGCTACCCTGTCGTGGAGCCTTGATGTCGCCATGGGTGGCAGCGCTCTTTGCGGCAGTGTGGTGTGCGCCTTCTCTGGCAGGGAGTTTCAACTAGACATGCCTCAGGCTGTGCGTAAAGAGTTGTGCAGGGCTGAACTGTCCAGGAGGCTACATTGAGAGAAAGAGAGAGTACTGCAGTTCACTCTAGAACTGCACTGCTGTTGAGTAGGTGGATTCTGGCTCTTCACCGCAAGGTACAGAAGAGCGTATGTACAGAGGTTGGAGTTCCTCCACATGCAAAATTTATGTGTCTTGTCCTTGGTGACTGCTCATGCCATATGGTACACTACTATCGACTGAATTCGGATAAAAATTAATTACCCTTGGGCTCGACCCTGTTGCATAATTAGGTTCCCCCCTTGTAGCCACTTTGTAGAAATTCCTTCCAAAATACATTCTGAAAGCGGTCTTATTTTATGCTCGCACGAAGCTCTCAAAGAGGGAGAAGCCAGTAAAACATACCCTAGTCACTTCATTGTGGTCATTAGCATACACATTTGACGCAGTGTCTTAAACATTTCTGAATTTGAGAGACCCATAATTTCTTGAGACCTTGTACCTAGTGTGTGAAATTTGACTGCGGTTGTTTGAATTAAATCAAAAGAAAAAACAAAATCTTTTGTAAATGACTAAGTGAAACAAGGCGGCAGTACGGTATGTTTCTCTAACGAGATGACTCAGGATTATTGAGCATATCTGGCGTATACTCTATGGATAGTTCTGCAGGCTGCAGACAGACTTGCCCACAGAAAACCATCATGAGTGTGTTTCCCCACTCGCTGTGTGCATGCCTTTCTCTCACTTGTTCTCTTTGAAAAAGTGGGGCTGAACACACCGTAAGATATTTTGGTATGGTCAACAGCGGAGCCACTGGCTTCAATAGACACCACCTTCGCCAATTGATATTTTCTATCCCATACTACCACTGCTTTTTATCGTGGACATGGCAATTACGGTGCGAACAATCCGCACATCTAGTGAGTGGTGGAAGGGCCATCAGCTGCATGGCGATGCTGCAGCATGCGCGTGTGCTGGGCGTGGAGTGGTAAAACATTGTGTTAACGCTGAGCATATGGCTAATTTTTTCGCTGCCAACCTGGATATGCTCTGCAGTGGAGTTCCATAAGATGCTGCACATAGCCCAAGGTTTGACTGTGCGAGGCCCAAGAGGCCTTCTACTGGCGTCATTTTTCTGCATGAGACAGTTGTTGGTTTTTGCGCATCTCTCATTGTGCTTTGTTGTGTCCTCCCGGCTTGTGTACATCGGCGTGCAGATGACTGACGGCGAGACTCGACGCTGATGGAGTGTCGTCCGGTGGAGCCGACGCACGCTGAGGTCTTCTCGCAGTTCGCTGGAGCCTCCTTTCTCCGGCGACGTGCTCAGCTCCATCGGCAGGCCTCCTCGGCGGTCGTGCTGCCGGCGGTCGCTGCCACCGCAGTTGCTGTCTGCATGCATCCAGCGCGTCCCATCGCGTCTGCGTCGGCATGCTCTGCCTGGGATGTTTGTTGCATGTTGCATGGCCCTGTTCGGCATCATGGACCATCGTAGGCTCTGCCTGGGTTCGGGCAGCCATAACTCCTTGCTACTATTTTTCTAGCTGTTTCTGACTGCACGACTGCGTTTGCAGCGTCGTTATCATGGTATGGTCCAGTTTTCAGGCAAAACGGACGACGCCCGGGTTTTGGGCTGTCGGCTGTCTGGTAGGGCTCACCGAGAAAACCTGCCTGCCACAAAATAGGTCTATTTCCTGATTGGCTGGTTAGCTAAGTAACAAGCTCTACAGAGCTGGGGGGGGGGGCTAGAACTTGGAGGGGTCTCCCATTGTTGTTCATTCTTCATTCCTAATCAGTCACTTTCAGTTTTCAGCTGCTTTCTGGCGCTAACACTGGCGCGCGCATTTCTGAGTAACAAACCCAGAGCTTCCAGACTTAGACTCTAGAGCAGCAGACTGAGGGGGCAGCTGACTTAAGCAACGAGCGTGGAAGCCCGCACGCTGCATCAACAACGCTGCTGCCCCAACCTGCTGCCTAGGCTATTCCTTTTTGGTATCAGAGCCAGAGCGTAGCAGCAGCAGCAGAAGACTGACGAACAGGTGCCAGACAACGCCGGCGGACCTCCATACGCGCCAGTGCAGGGGAAATGCTGCCGGATTTTTTCCGGCAGCATTGAACCGCCTGGTGGCGGCGTCAGATTTTTTCCCACGGCCACTGGGCCAGGGGAAATGCTGCCGAAATTTTTTTTTCGGCAGCACTGACCCCCACGCGTGACGCGAGGAGGTGAGCGGCAATCGGCGTGTGACGTCTGCGGGCGACGACGCAAGCGGCGACGTCACCCAGGTGCAGTGACTGGCAGCGCCAGCAGCAGCAGGCAGCAACAGCAGCTCGGAGCAGCACGCACCAGCAGCAGCTCGCGGCAGCGGCAGCAGCAGCTTGCGGCAGCGGCAACAGCAGCGCGCAGCAGCAGCAGCAGCGTGCAGCAGCAGCAGCTACGCGCAGCAGCAGCTCGCAGCAGCAGCCCGCAGCGGCAGCAGACAGCAGCCGCAGCACGCAGCAAGTGCAGCAGCGTGCAGCAGCAGCAGCGAGCTGTAGCAGCTGCTGCAGCGAGCCGCAGCAGCAGCCAGCGGCAGCAGCAGCAGCAGCGAGCAGCAGCTGTCAGCTGCCAGCCGCGGCTGCTGCTGCTCGCTGCTCGCAGCGAGCGAGCAGCGAGCAGCAGCCCGCTGCTGCCAGCGAGCAGCAGCTCGCTGCTGCCTGGCGAGCAGCAGCCCGCTGCTCGCAGCAGACAGCGGGCTGCTGCCCGCTGACAAAGAAAGGAAAAAAAAAGGGGCAACAGAAAAAAGAAAAAAAACCCCACCCCCGCAGCTCGCTGCAGCAGCCCGCCGCAGCAGCGAGCAGCTGCTGCAGCACGCAACAGCTGTAGCAGCGCGCGGCAGCAGCAGCGCGCAGCCGCAGCGGCGAGCTGCAGCAGCCGCGGCAGCCGCAGCAGCTCGCAGCAACAACAGCTGCGGCTGCAACTACAGCAGCAGCAGTAGCAGCAGCAAGCAAGCCGCAGCGGCAGCAGCAGCAACAGCAGTAGCAGCAGCAGCAGCAAGCAAGCAGCAGCATCACCAGCTGCAGCAGCCGCAGCACCAGCTGCAGCAGCACCTGATTGCTGCTGCTGCTGCTGATGCAGGTGCTGCAGTAGCAGCAACCACAGCCGCAGCGGCAGCAACCACAGCCGCAGCGGCAGCAGCACCAACAGCCGCAGCAGCAGTAGCAGCAGCAGCAGCAGCGGCAACAGCAGCAGCTACAGCAGCACCAGCAGCAGCAACAGCGGCGGCCCCAACAACCTCCACTGCTGATGTCAGCATCCCGCTGCTGACGTCACTACTGACGTCATCAACAAAAAAAAGGGAAAAAGGAGGGGGGGAAAAGGGAAGGGGGACAACCCCAGGGGTGGGTAGAACTCCCACCACCCCTGCTGTTATCAGCAAAGACAACACAAAAAAAACAAAAAAAACACAAGGGACACCGCACCATGGAAGGTAGCCCAAGTGAGGAGGGGTCCTCCTCTATTGGGGGGACCCCTACCCCTCCTTTCTTGCAGCGCCTGCAGCTACAGCAGCAGCAGCTGCTGCTGCAGCAGCAGCAGCAGCAGTAGCAGCAGCAGCAGTAGCCGCCGCCGCCGCTGCAGCAGCAGCAGTAGCAGCAGCAGCAGAAGCCGCCGCCGCCACTGCAGCAGCAGCAGCAGCAGCTGCTGCAGCCCACTGGTGTCTTCGGCGGCAATCCTGACCCCCTCGCTTCTCTTCAGCAACAGCTCGCCGCCTTGACGCAGTAGCTTGCAGCGCTACGGCCGGTAGCCGCCCGGACTGCCGCCAGTGGTCTACCGTCCTTCGTCCCCACAGGGCACGCGAGCCCAGCTGTGTCTGCTGCCACGTACTACCTGGCACAGCAGCAGACTCAGCGCCAGCGGCAAACAGTCACTTCCGTCCTTGGCCCCACTCCGGGTGCCGGCCGCAGGCAGAAGGACTTTGAGACGCCGCCGCCGCCGCTTCAGGCCGGCGAGCAGTTCCGGAGCTGGGAGCTCAGCTTCCGGATCTGGGCGCAGGGTGAGGGCCTGTGGGCATACTATACCCTCCCTTACGACTCCACCCAGGCCGACCAGTTGTATGACGCTGGTCGCGCCGTCCGTGCCCTTGTCCCAGTCGCCCCTCCAGCTTCCCGCCTGGCCTTAGAGCCTTTCCTCGGCGACGTCATGGCTGGCGACATCCCAGACCCTGCAGCCGCCTGACACGTCCTCACCAGGCCCCATCGCCTGTCCAGCGACGCTGAGATCAGCCGTCTGCTGCGGGAGTTCAACTCCCTGCACATGGGGGAGACCGAGACGGTCACTGCCTAGTGGCAGCGGGCAGAGGACATCCTCCGTCGTCTCGGCACATCTGCTCCGCCCCCTCTGTCCGCGCTCCTCACCATCAAGCGCGGCGCCACTAGCGACTACGCAGACGTCTTCGTACACTACCCCCAGGACGTTCTCTCCACCATGGCGACCCAGGGCACCCTCATGCCCTGGGCATACGAGCTCTTCCTCCGCATGGAGGAAGCTCGCCAGGAGTCCCAGCTCCATCGCACGGAGGCGCTTGCATCCCCTACCGTCGCCTCCCCTACTGTCGCCTCCCCTGTCGTTGCCTCCGTGGCCGTCGCCTCCCCCGCCGCAG
Organism: Penium margaritaceum; assembly: GCA_023375785.1. Classification (NCBI taxonomy): domain Eukaryota; kingdom Viridiplantae; phylum Streptophyta; class Zygnematophyceae; order Desmidiales; family Peniaceae; genus Penium; species Penium margaritaceum. Next base: position 132,433 of record SZWC01006033.1, on the reverse strand, counting down.
CTACCTCATCGTCGTCGGGGAGGAAGAAGAAGAGCCGCAACAAGAAAGGCAAGGGTCAGCCGTAGCAGCAGCAGCAGCAGTCGTCGACCGGGTCCAGCGGTGGTGGCTCGGTCTGCCATAACTGTGGTCAGCCCGGGCACGGGTGGTACACGTGCCCTCTCCCGACCGACGAGGCGCGCGTCATCGCTACCATGCGGCACCAGCGGGAGCGCCGCCTCGCCTCTGCCGCCGACGCCGCTGCTGGCCCTTCCACTTTGACCTCGTCCAGCGGCTCTGCCACTCTGGCAGCTCCGCCTGTCCCGTAGACACCCGCGCCGCAGCAGTACTACCCGCAGCCGTCGGCGCCTCCGCTCCCTTCACCGGCGCAGTCCTCCTACTACCCGGGCTCCGGCGCCGTCACTCCGCACTCCATCTACATTCCCGGGCCCTCCTCCCTTGAGCGTCAGCTGGAGCAGTTCATCGCGCTCCAGCTCGGCCTGCCTCGCCCTCCTCCCCAGGGAAGTGCGAGTTGCATCACCTCCTGCTCTCCTGCCCAGCCCTGCATGACTAAGACTGAGCTGCGGTCGTGTCCCGTTTCCTCGTCTGTCTCGTCGCCGCCCGTGGCCTCCTCCGCCCCTCTTCTTGATGATGTTGCTTGGCTTGACGATTTGCAGTCCCGTTTCGCGCCTCCGTCCACCGCGTCCGCGTCCCTCGCCTGGTGCCATGTGACCGTTAGCGATCTAGCAACCCCGGTCCAGGACCCTGCTGAGACCTGGATCATCGACTCCGGGGCCACGCATCACATGATGGCCTCTCATGAGGCCTTCAGTATGCTCGATCCTGTCGGCGATGTCTCCGGTGTCCGGACGGGCTCCGGACAAGTGTTACCTGTCCGTGGTGTTGGCATCGTTCGTTTTCGTGGTCCTGCCGGTGACGTCTTTCAGACTGATGTCCACTTCGTCCTTGGTCTCGAGCTCAGCCTCCTGTCCGTGACTGCCCTTGACCGCATGAGCATGGATGTTGTACACTCGCGTGGTGTTGGCACTGTGTCGTTGCGTCCGTCTGGTCTTGTCGTCTTGCACGCCACCGCCCATGGCAACCTGTGGCATGTTCCTCGTCTCTCCTCTTCTCCTCCCGTCTCCTCCTCGTCGGCCGCCACAGGCCATGTGCTCGTCACCAGTACGCTTTCTCCTCAGCACACCCGCCTCTTGCACCGCCGCCTCTGCCACGTCCACTCTGCCGCTGTGGACAGCATGCTTCGCACCCGGCCTACCTCGGGCCTTGACCCGGAGACTTTCCCTCTCCCGTGCCCCACTGAGTGCATTGACTGCACTCAGGGGAAGATGCACCGGTCCACGTACCCCTTGTCTGCCTCCCGTGCATCCGCCCCCCTCGACCTTGTCCATTCGGATGTCATGGGCCCTCTTCCCACCGAGTCGGTCGGCGAGCGTGGCCGCTATGTCCTCACCCTCACGGACGACTATTCTCGCTATCGCTGGATCTTCTGTCTTAGGCAGAAGAGCGATGTCGCCCGGGCCATCCAGGAATGGCTTGTCCTCGCAGAGCGCGCGTGTGGCCGCTCCCTTCGCCGCTTTCGCTCCGATCGCGGTGGCAAGTACATGGGTGAGACCACGAATTTCCTCGCCTCCCGCGGAATCCACCACGAGACATCGGCGCCCTACACACCCGCCCAGAACGGTGTCTCCGAGCGGTGGAACCGGACCATGGCTGACGCCGTCCGCACCATGCGTGTCGAGTCCGGTCTCTCCGAGAGCTTCTACTTTGAAGCCATGGCGTACATGACCTGGGTCTGGAACCGGATTCCCCACAGTCCCCTTCCCCGTCAACCCACGCCGTACCAGCATTGGTGCGGTCAGTGCGCTGACCTCCGCCTCGCTCGCGTCTGGGGTTGTGTCGCCATTGTCTGGCTGCCCGCCCCACTGCAGGGCGGCAAGCTCGCCCCCCGCAGCCGTCCGTGCACCTTCCTCAGTGTCTCTCGTCAGTCCAAAGCCTGGCGCTTCTGGGACCCCTCCCGGCACTGCATCATCGAGTCCCGGGATGCCCTCTTCTTCGAGGACCTGTTTCCTCGCGACCTCATTCGCTCCGGCTCGTCTGTGTCTATCCCGTCGCGTGGGGGAGTGGTGAGTCCGTCCTCCGTCCTACCGCGTCCGGGTGACACATCCTTCGGTCCGTCTGAGCCGGCTGCCCCAGTCGCGTCCGCGAGTCCCTCCGGGCCGGCTGCCCCAGTCGCGTCCGCTGATCCCTCCGGGCCAGCTGTCCCAGTCGCGTCCGCTGGCCCCTCCGGGCCAGCTGCCCCAGTCGCGTCCGCTGGCCCCTCCGGGCCAGCTGCCCCAGCCGCGTCCATTGGTCCCTCCGGGCCAGCTGCCCCAGTCGCGTCCGCTGGTCCCTCCGGGCCAGCTTCCCCAGTCGCGTCTGCTGGTCCCTCCGGGCCAGCTTCCCCAGTCGCGTCCGCTGGTCCCTCCGGGCCAGCTTCCCCAGTCGCGTCTGCTGGTCCCTCCGGGCCAGCTTCCCCAGTCGCGTCCGCTGGTCCCTCCGGGCCAGCTTCCCCAGTCGCGTCTTCTGGTCCCTCCGGGCCAGCTTCCCCAGTCGCGTCCGCTGGTCCCTCCGGGCCAGCTGCCCCAACCGCGTCCGCTGGTCCCTCCGGGCCAGCTGCCCCAGCCGCGTCCGCTGGTCCCTCCGGACCAGCTGCCCCAGTCGCGTCTGCTGGTCCCTCCGGGCCAGCTGTCCCAGTCGTGTCCGCTGATCTCTCCGGGCCGACAGCCCCAGTCGCCTCCACTGGCCCATCAGACTCAGCGCCGTCGCACGCCTTGCCACGCTACACACGTGGCCCCGGCGGCAGCCTCCAGCCCAGGCCATCGGTGAGCGTGCAGACCGTCGCACCGCGCTCGGTAGCGCCTCGACCCCCCGTAGCTCCACGTGCCTCCTCCACTCCCACGGTCGTGAGTGGGGACCCTGGCAACAAGGCCCTGGGCCTGACCACCTCGGCCATCATTGCAGATCTGCACCCGGGCTCTGCATTGGGCTACGCCATGCTCCATCACGAGCATCGGCACGCTGTCGTGGCTGCCCTTGCGCGCATCCCACCTGGGGCGCCAGAGGCACACGCTCTCTCAATCCGCTCCACAGCACGCCCGGAGGACCCAGCCACCTTGCGCGAGGCACGAGCCTCTCCTGAGGCCGCACACTGGGACACTGCCTGCGCCGATGAGCTCGCTGCTTTCCGACAGCACCACGTGTACGACCTCGTCGACCTTCCTCCAGGTCGGAAGGCCATCGGCGCCAAGTGGGTCTTTCGGCGCAAGTGGAAACCCGACGGGTCCTTGGACAAGTACAAGGCCCGCCTNTGTCCACTCGCTTCGCCGAGGACCTGCCACTCGTGCCGAGCGCATCCTCACCCATGTCGCCCGATGGCCAGGTGAAGCTGAAGAGTCCTGACCCAGCTGTTGTGGGGGAGCCAGTTGACGTGACCACATACCTGCGAGTCATCAGGTCACTGATGTTCCTGGCGACGACGACGCGTCCAGACATCGCGTTCGCCGTCAACCTCCTGGCCCAGTTTTCTCAGGAGCCACGTCACCTCCACCACGAGGCCGCGATCCGAATACTGCGCTACGTCGTCTCGACTCCTCGGCGAGGTCTCATGTTCCGCCGTCAACCGTCTGTTGTCGCAGTGGGCTACACCGACAGCGACTGGGCCGGCAGTCCGGACGGCAAGAGTCGCACAAGCTGGATCTTTATGATTGGCGGCATGGCTGTGTCCTGGCGCAGTGGCAAGCAGGGGTCCATTGCACGCAGCACTGCTGAGGCTGAGTACGTGGCTCTTGGATCAGGCGTGTGTGAGAGTGTGTGGCTGCGTCGTCTGCTGTCCGAGTTGCGTCAGTCTGTCCCATCCATCACGTTGCATTGTGACAATGAGAGTGCCATGGCCATCGCCGACAATGACGGCGT
>SZWC01006033.1:94608-121244 GCA_023375785.1 Penium margaritaceum | reverse complement strand
TTGGCTTTCTCATGTGTTGGCTTTCTCATGTGTTGGCTTTCTCATGTGTTGGCTTTCTCATGTGTTGGCTTTCTCATGTGTTGGCTTTCTCATGTGTTGGCTTTCTCATGTGTTGGCTTTCTCATGTGTTGGCTTTCTCATGTGTTGGCTTCCAGACAACACCTCAGACACGCGTGACGACAGCTTCAACAAATTCGACGACTTGAACAACTTTTTTCAACTTTAACAGATTCAACTGCGCGCAGACTCACCGATAGCCCACGCCAGCATGCTGTCCAGCGACTCAAACGCACGTCCGCCCTCCGCCCCACCTCTCGCCTCCTCCTCCCCAACATCTCCACGGCCGTGCACCTCCACGCCCGCCACGTCACTCAACACGGGCACCGTGTCATTGGGCTGCGCCAGCGACAGTGACGATGCGGAAGAGTCGGAGTTGGGAGCTGCCAAACCCTCTCCTCCCTCTTCCCTTTCCTGCTGCTGCTGCTGCTGCTGCGGAGGACGAGGGGGAGGGGGATCTGGCTGGCGCGGCTGCTGCAGCGGCATGAGAGCCAGTGCAGATGTGCTGAGCACTGTGAGGGTGAGCGGCAGCAGCAGNGGGGGGGGACACAGTTCCGGCCGCACACTTGGCTAAGAATGCTGCGCAGAGGCGAACGTAGGGCACGACCGAGCACGCCAGAACGACAGGCGACGGCCGAGTGAAGAGCAAGTGTGGCGATGTGGCAGCGTCTTGTGGAAAGAAGCACGAGGGGTCAACACGACACAAACGCAACGCGGTCACACAGCCGTCTGCTGCTCGTGCCTGATGCGGTGTCGTTCAGCCCACACAGTGGCGCGTCAACAACAGTGCTCGGCTTCGCGGAAGCATCGCACGGTATGTCCTGGCCCTTGTGGAGCCGAGGTGGGCACTGGAAGCTCAACTCCGAGCCACGTGTGCCGCGGAGGGGTGGTGACGTTGAGGAAAGGCCTGTGCCTAATCAATGGCAAGCTGTGACCAGCGCACAAATGGGGAGGGGCGGATGTCGAAAGCAGCAGGAGCAGCGCGTGCGAAGTCATCTGCGAGGAAGCTTCTGAGTACAGACACCAAATAGTTGGGAATAGGGCATAGGGTACATGTAGGAATTACCCAAGAAATTCGCTTGCGTGATTTCCCTACCAGGCGTCAGTAAGAATAAACCTACCTTACCCGGCGTTCGGAAAACTATGAGTCCCCTACCCACTAACCTGAGAATAATAACTTCTAGCCCACGAGCAGCGACAAAACACAGCATCTCAGCGCTGCATGTGATGTAGCGTCAACATGCGCACATCATCAATTTCTTTGAATATTCAAAAACCCCTCGTTTGAGAGGTTTGTGAGTGTTCCGGGTGGGGGGGGTAATGGTTTGCATGGGGGGTCCGAGACTACCCATGCGTTGAAACGGAACCTTCTGGGCCTGGCTATCATGGGGCCCAGCAGGAGCCTGCGCAAAAATAAAGTCGTAAACCCCGAATGTTATTTGGAGCAGGGTTTGACTAATGTTTGCACGTAAAACATTTGGGTTTTGCAAGAAAGGAAAATAAAACAAAACAAGTGTTTTCGTTCGATCTCAATTGCGGGAGTTTTTGCTCGATCGTGAGTCTCGTGTGGGAGCAATAATCGCGAGCGGGGCCGACATGCCCGACCTCCCTTCGCTTGATCAGCAGCACATGCCGCTGATCGAGCATGGTGAATTGAGTGCGTAGGGAAGTCTTGAATGTTAATTCGCATGACAGGGCGTCAATATAATTTATTCGCTGAGTAGGGCGTCACCAACCCCCTCATGGATTGGGTAGAAGGGTCATCATGCCCTGGGGCGTACTAGCTTACATGTTAGAGAAAGCGTGGGCATTAGAGAAGGCCTGAGGTATCTGTGAACTATATATGGAAACAGCCGTTGTCGTAACGTTAAAAAAAAACAATTACAAACTTGTCCACAACGATGACCTAACCAGTCGCCACCATACACGGCGACGATGTAGACGTGAGCAGATGACGAGCACCTACTATGAAAAGCTACCTCTCAAAAGGTCACAGTCCGTGATAACCCTGGGATTGATCCGTCGGTAAATTGCGTAAGCGCTAAGTTCCGACCTGGAGAAAATATTTCATCTCGGAGGCCGCCCTAACGACGAGCTTTTGACGTGCAAAATTCTTCTACATCGACAAACTTATCCATTATCTTCAAAGAATGTTGAATCCGGCATACGAACATGAAAAACGCAGGATGAAGCAGAGCCTTCATTGTCTAAGTCAGTTCAAGCGCCGAAAGAGAAGTACACACAAACAGTTGCAGAAGCAAGAAAAAGTGGACGGCCAGAGTCGCCTAGGCATCAAAATAGTTGTCTAGCCGTTCACATCGGCCCACAATTTTGAACAACACCACCAGGTTTGAGCTTCCGATAGGTCAAGAACCACATAGGCTCGAATTCTTATGGCCTTTCAGCGACCCATCACCTCGCACTACGACAAACCCGATAAGAGGATTATCTTCAATATTTAACAAAAAAACAATGCCATGTCCATTTCAATGGCCATGACATTGGCGACGTGAGTCGTTGATTGAACAAAGTGATGAGGGTGATGTGTCACCCCCGCCATTACAAGAATCGACGTAACACAACAAAATTATAGAAAAGAGGCTAAATTTTTAAGTCAAGACATGTAGTCGCAATCACGACTTGATTGCAACATTCTATCAACATTGTTCCGTGACCGAAATCCCGAGGTCGCGTCAAGCTCGACACAGGTGTGTAAAGCAAATAGTCAAAATCGAATCCAACCCACCGTCTGAATGAAATCGCGTTCACGAAGTTTCCATTGTTCCCTGTGGAGAAAAAAAAAACTATTTTGAATAAATAAGCAAGTCTTTACTTTATATGGAAACAACGACGTAGCTTTGAACAGCCTGGCAAACCATGACAACTCAAGCAAGGAAATACCACCCTAACGATGGAGGATTACAACGATGATTCTTTTCGAGCCCGTCAGGCTTTTCGACGCTAAGTCATACACACCGGCGTCACATTGGTGTTAGAGGCAAGTCAACCGCTAACGTCGTCGTTCTTCCCCACTCCTCGCATAGCACGAGGAGAGGAAACTCGAACAACGAGCAGTAGGAGACCTCATGGTGATGTTGGTGGAACGCCGCCCAGAGGTCGCCAAACTCCACCACATACATGCGGGCGCACCCCACCGCCACCAACCCCACCTACTTATCTACTTGCGCACTCAACTACCCCCTCTAACTTATCTCACTCTCACCACCACGGTGTCGCGCCATTGTCCTTCTGGCCACGAGGATCCACGGAGAGAAGGTGAGGGACAGAAGCAATGGCTTGTTGGACCAGCGGGCTATGAAATTAACCTCTTGCTAAAGCGACAAGAGAGACACAAGGGGGAAAACCAGGAGTTCTCGGCCACTTTTTCGCAGACGTCCAACCCGTGAAGAATAAAGGACGTGCCAATCTCGGATTCTTCAAGCCCAAAGGAGTCAAAGGAGATATAACTTGACCTACGGTCCTCCGTTTTCAGTGCCATCTTTTCTTAGGTCCATTGGATTTTCTACTATCACTTCACGTTACTTGATTTCACCCTTTTCCTATCTTCCCATGGCTATTTTTAGAAAACGTGTTCTTAACTTTGTAATTTGCACTCCAGTTCACTTTCCTTTCTCCACCATGCCAATCCATGACTTGAATTAGACAGCAGGTGCATTCTAACATTACCTCTCCTTTGCCTTTTCCAGAAAAGAAAAGAGACACGGTGAAGGAGGCTTGGCTTGGAGCCACCTCGGTCCACCACGGGGTTGAAGCGAGGCACACCTAGTCCAATAGTGTGCCCTCCAGCTGGTTAAAACCAAAAGAGAGAGGGGAGAGAGGAGTTGGAGAAGATGGTTGGAGAGTGAGAGATCCAAAGCGAGCTATTGCGAGGATGGCCGGCCTCGGGACCGGTCTCCCCACGGTCTTGGGGGGTGCTCCGAGTACTAGCCCCCGCCGCTCCAATGAACGTATGCCCTTGGGATCCAGGAAGCGACGCAAGACATTGGCGACCAACGCCGAGTGAAGTTGTGCCGGGAGGCGATGACTAAAATGGGAGGTACTCAGCCGACATCGCCGAGAGGTGGAGCGCCAACGTCGTATGAGCATGGACAACAGCACGAGACTCCCATCGCGGTGGCTCAACAAGGTGATGGAGAAACTCGGTCGCTTGTCAACGAGCTTGGTTTTGGCAACAAGGCTATGCCCATCCCAGTCACTTGTACAAACGACGAGGGGTTGAAGGCCACCAAGGGAACCTTGCTGATGGTGACAACACCGGTAGGGTTGCCGAGGATGACGAGCATGGGGATGAGTCTCTTGATGAGCTTACAGGTCGCATTATCACTGAAGAGGATGGCAAAGAAGATGAAAAAATGCATGCACATGACACAGTCAACAAGGGAAATGAGGCAGGCAAGTCCATGCCGAAGGAACCTGGCGCAGGTACTAACATAGTGGAACGCACATCCGACGGTGTGGAAGATGAGGTCTGTGCCTTGCTTCAACTGGTAGGGAGTAGGCCCGACCTCCAAGCCTGCCGAGTTCGGCGGTAGCGCAGTGTGCGCTCGATAGCGCCGTGCGTTGCCAAAACGTCGATGAGCAGCTCGACCACCTCCACGCTCGCCTCCCCCCAGAGGATTTCATGGTGGCCATGACTATCATGGATGCGCTCGTATACAACAGTGACATGGTGTGCGTCACGCTCCGTGAATGGCCGTTCATGGTTCAGCGGATGAACGAGAAGCTATACAAGGAGAACGGAAATCTATTGCACGAGGTCGCGGTCGCCTACCACTATACAAAGGTGGCCGAGCTCGCGCTCGAGGAACGTTGTGCCAAAGAAGCCAAAAACCAGTGTGGCGTTCTCAATGCAGTAGTCGGTGTCGTGCCTCATGTTGCCCGCATGGATTTGGGGCAGCTTTTGGAACGTCAAATGTGAAAGTGCGGAAAGCGAGCATGCAAATGTTTGCAACGAGTATCGAGCTCTAGTAGGCGGTCCTACTCCCTACTTGGAAGCGAATCCACCGGAATCACGGGCTCGTGTAGCTCCAACTCGGGCCAAGAAGGAAGGCGGGACTGACAGTCATGTGGTTCTCGAGCCAGCTAGTCGCTACAAAGGGACGTGCGATTTAAATACATTCCTGATGCTTCTCTAGAGGCATCTTTGTCTTGCTCGGAGCAAGGAAGAGGAGTGGTGCACAGCATGCTCTCCTTGAAGCTGAAGCCATTTGAGAAGCTGACGGAGCTCTGAACACGAAAGTATAAACACTCAGAGGAGGAGTATCGCAAAATGATGTGTGAGTCCTAATCGAAGCCAGCTGTCTCGTAGAAGGTGAAGAAGGAGCTTGAGAGCTGCGTGCAGGGAAGCATGTCGGTGGAGTTGTTGTTGAGGTATTTCTGAAGATTGTAAAGAAGGTACAAACTCGCCACCTGATAGTACAGGCCAATATTGACCTATGTTAGAGTGGTTTGGCAAGCCCTCAACTACGATTCTTCTGTCTTCACAAAAATGGCAAGGGGTGGATGTCCTTGCATGCACTGACAGCACGTGTGTACAAAGTGCACAAGCAAAGTTTTATACGTTGGTTCGCGTCGCATGTGAAAGTCGGCCGGCACATGAGGCATTGTTAACGATAAAGGGAAAGTCACCAGAGCACGCAATGGATGCAACATATGAATCCTCTAAGAAGTTCCGCCGACACGGTGAAGAGGAGAACTCTTGGTCTTCTATCATCTTCAGGCGTTGCAACCAGGCTGGGCACGTTGGGTGCGATTGTCCCAAGTGTGACCACTAGTAGGAGAAAGGAGAAATCAAGGCCAACAGTGTGGTCATGGCGTGCACCAAGGTGGAGGGCCAAAGCGCTTCAACAGCATTGGCCACAACCGCTTCCATGGGGGGAGGTCAGCACCAGGGTGGGCATCACGATGGCAACATGAATGCTCATGCTGGCTAGGGACTCCCTTACGAGGAGCAATGCCAAGGCCAGAAATTTTCAGGCATCCATCGTCAGGGGGCACAAGGCAGTTGGCGTGGACACCGACGCCTCCGTGACAATGACCAGGACTTCAAGGGAGGTGTTGGGGGACTCGTCCACCGTTCCTAGCATGGTCCTGAGCAGGATTTTCACAATCACTAGAAGCTACCTGTGGGCTACTATCTAGTGTTGCTGTGAATCATTGGAATGATAAGAACACGATGTTCATGTTTTTCAATGATTACATAAGAAACTTTGAAGTTTTGTCGACATTGCAATTCTCAACCGTTAATATGCCTTTCGTGAATTTTGATTCCCTTTATCATGATCAAACATGCCCACTTTCATACGTGACAAAATAAAACTTTGAAATCACACGAGCCTTGTTGTAGCCACTGTAGAAATTTGGCTAGATGTCATAAAAGCTACACACAAGGCTCACAAGAAGAATCCCGTGACATCAACAACAGTGGTCGTGCCTGTGGATCCAGAAACAAACAAGAATGCATTCGAAGGATGAAAGTTGATGGTCTCAATCACCAAAGGACATCGCATGTACGAATAGTTCAATGACGCGGTTGAGGTACAAAGAAGCACTCATGCCTATCAGGTCTACCACCTCGAGGGAAAGCCCCCAATAGCCCTTTCGTATGGAAGTCCAAAGCATCTATGAACATGTAAGTTGATGGCAAACTGGCAGACGTCCCTGCACGCATCTTGGTGGATACTGGGGCGGATTAATCGTTCATGCACGATATGTTTTCATGTATATGAAAATTGAAGTACACATCTCGCACTGGTGCTATGGTCGTCGGTGAGGATAGGGAGGTGCCAGCTCTTGGTGACTATGTGGCACAGCTCACACTACTCGGCTTCACGACCGGTGGTCGTCTCACTTTGCTCGATCTCATGGATCCGTTCGACATTGTTCTTGGAGACCCGTGGCTTGTGCACCACAAGGCACTTGTATGCTTTGACTCAAAGGCGCTATGTATGAGTAGTGGGAGGAGAATGATCACCCTGAGTTATGGTTAATCACCCCAAATTCATACACAGGGGTAATTAGTGTATCAAAAAGTGTATTCCTACACGCACATATTTTTAAGAAATCAACAACATCAATTAATATCAGTAGAGCCCAAACATACATTCCTTATATTAGGTGTTGCTTACCATGGATTATATGTACTTTGTTAGAAGTCCATGTTCCCTCATGTGCTAACTTCCCAATACACTTGTCGATACACAGTTTCCAGGGGAGGTGACTGGTCATATATGATCACCCTGTCTCTCATCTTACAAATTCAACAACGTGAGACAAATTCTCAATCAACCCTCTCAGCGCTTGAAGTGAAAAGATGACTTTGACAAGGGTATTGCTATTTTTTTGTGACCCTAGAGAAAATGGATGACATTACAAAGAGTGAGGTGCTCCAAGGGGTCACAAACATACTCTCGGAATTCTCAAACATTTTGAGGTGCCGTTGGATATACTGCCACCTTGATAAATGATTGGATACACCATTTTGTTGGAGTCCGGGACAGTTCCTCCCTTGTGGTCTATGTCTTTCCTAAACCTAGTAGAATGGCAATAAGCCTTGGCTGAGATCAAGGAGTGCCTCTGGAAGGGGTGGATTGAGCCAAGCTCTTCGTCCTTTGGAGCGCCTATCCTATTTGTGAACATGAAAGATGGTGGCCTCAAGATGTGTGTGGATTTTCGGGCATTTAACAGAATCACTGTAAAAACCCGGTACCCGCTCCCACACATCAAGGACCTATCTGACCAGTGTCAAGGAGCAAAGGTCTTCACATATCTTGATCCATTGCTCGGCTACCATCAAATCAGGATCACAGGGAGGATTTGCCAAAAACAGCATTCGGAACTCATCTCAGAAATTACTAGTTTTGGGTCCTGTGCTTTGGATTGACAAATGCACCTGCGACATTCCAAGTAGTGATGAACAACAACTTTTGTGAACACCTCAACAAGTTGGTCCTAGTGCATCTGAACGATGTCATCCTCTCCAAGAACCACGGAGAACACAGCCAACACCTCAAAACAGAGCTTGACATTCTTTCAAAAGAATCACTTCTTCAACTAGAGAAGATAGTGCAAGTTTGTGCAGCCAAAGATGAAGTACATTAGCTACATCATAAGCGGCGAGGGGATCCGGGTGGACTCTCGTAAGGTGAAGATCATAAAAGAATGGCTTCAACTCAAGAACGTGGGCCAGCTCCGGAATTTCCTTTGGCTCGTAAAATACTTTTGGAGGATTATGAGGGGTTACTCCATGCTAACAAGCCCTTGCTACCTTGATCCAAAAGGTGAGCACGTATCCCATTTCATGCATACAACAACCTACCTCAGAGCGGAAGCCGCTGCCATGCTTTTCTACGAAGGTATCATCAAGTGCCATGACTAACCCAATCGCATCATCTTCTATCGCGATCCATGCTTTGCTAGTCGGTTTTGGCTTGCATTGCAATAATCGTTTGGAAGACGACAAATGATTTCCTTGGTATTTTACCCCCAAACTGATGCGCAAATAGAGTGCATGAACCACACGCTCAAGGAGATGCTTTGCATGTTCATCGACGCAACAGTGGAGGATTGGGACAACTACTTGGCCCTAATGGAGTTTGCCATGAATGATGCGGCCAATGAATCGACCGGCTTTATCCCATTCCTCTTCAAATCACGGTCGACATCTGGTGGTACCCGCTTCAATAGTGAAGTGTGAGGGAGGCGGTGTTCAGGTACCCTTTGTCCAGGCCATTGTCCAGCGCATGGACGCCCTCTGGCGGGACGCCAGGACTGACTTGTATGCGGCTTGACAACTCCATACGGCCTATACTGAGCAGAGACGTTGTGAGTTGACCTTCTCGATCGGAGATCGTGTGCTTTTGAGCACGCGGAATCTACAACTGAAAGCGCCGGGTGCATAAAAGATGTTGCCGAAGTGACTGGAACCCTTCACGATAACACAAAAGTTGGGAACTATGGCCTACTAAATGGCCCTCCCACTAGACATGCACATCCATGATATCTTGCACGTGAGTCACCTTATACCCCACAACAGAGGTGTCTGTTTAGCCACCCCCTCTTAGTGTCCTTGCCGCGGAAGGCCACTGTGAGGTGCACCGCCTCCTCCAATACCGTGAGCAAAATCTGCACGCACGATGTTTTAAGAAGAACCTTATCCATTGAACAGTTATGTACCTAACCACAACACCTGGGAGCCAGAGTCACGGGTGCTAACTGCAGAAACTGTGAAGTACTAGGAGGAAATGGCTGCCCGTCAGAACAAGCGTGCCGTCGGGGTTACCACCCCGACACAAGTCGGCGTCCCCTTGAGAGGATAACATCACTGGCCCTCTGGTTGATCTTCGGCTTACTCCAGACAGCCTGTCACGAGGATGCCTCAGCACATGTCGCGAGTCGCTTCACGTGAAGGGGGGGAGGCATGGCCACAACGTTGTTCTTTGAAGGCTGAACAATGTATAAATTCTGAAGTGTGCCAAATCATGATGTTGTCCTCTCCGTGGACTGGCAATTTTATCATCAATGATTGATGGTCGTGTACAAAGCACATATTCACAAAAAGATAAAAACAAACTTTTAGTCAAGACACGTTGTCTCGAATTATTACTTGATTGCAACTGTCTGTCAGCATTGTTCCGTGACTGGCACCCTGAGGTCGCGTCAAGCTTGCCACAAACGTGTGAAAAAAAAGAGTAAAAAATGGATCCAAACGAACATATAAAAGGAAATCACTTTCTCAACATTTCTACCATTTTCCTAACATAATAAATGAAGTGTTTTGCAGATCGGGCGAAGTAGCTCGGATACCCAGACCGCGCTAACTATTAAGTTGGCATACCCGCGACTCTAAATTCTGACACGGCATACCCACCTGTTAAAAAAATGGAACGAGTATCCGGCCCTTGCTCGCCATCCTTGATCAGCCACATGCTGCGCTAATTGAGCATGGCGACAAGGGTCATGTTTCCGTCGCTCGATCCCGACCGTCACTCCCTCGCGAGATCGCGATGGAGCAATGACCCTTTTGTTTTTTTTTTACGCACAAACCCCCTATTACGATTTACGTTTTTCTATGTTTTGCGCGGGAGGAGCCTGCGCAAAACATAGAAAACCCTAAATAATTTCAAACCCAGCCCCGAATTACATTCGGGGTTGAGGGTTCTATTGGTTTGTGCGGGCATCTGCTGGGCCCCGCGGTAGCGGGGCCCAGAAGATGCCCGCGCTTTGCATGGGGTGTCTCGGACCCCCACGCAAACCCCACACAAACCCCACGTACCCCCCCCCCCCCCCCCCGAACAGGCACAAAAACCTCAAAAGAGGGGTTTGTGATTGTTTGGGGAGCTTGATAACATCAGAATTCTTATGCTGCATTTCATGCAGATACGACATAGCTTCTTTTGTGGATACGTCGTTCCTTTTTTCCGACCTCTGGATATAGCAGTTTTATTTTGGTCCATACTGGGCTTGCTGTTCCAATTTTTTAAGGTACGGGCACGTCACCTTCAATTTTGGACATGGTGGGTATCTAATCTTTCCGTCCTACAAAAATAAGTATATAAATCACAACTTTATAAAGAAAAAACAACGTAGCTTCCAAAGGTGTGGCGAGCCATGACGTCTCATGCACGGATAGACCACTCTGGTGATGGAGGACAATCATTTAGTTTTACAACGATGACTTTTTCCGAGCCCGCTGAGCTTTTTGACGCTAATTCATACACACCTGTGTTACAATCGTGATCAAGAGATAAGTTTTTTTTTCCTTTTTTTTTACCCGCAAACCCCCATTCACAGATCTGGGATTTTCTATGTTTGCACGGGCGGAGCCTGCAAAACCCTACATCTGCGAATGGGAGGTTTACGATTACAAAAAATTTACAAACCTTTCTAAGAAAAGGCACTAATCCCTCCATAGAGATGTTTGTGATCGGTTTTTGGTCTCTGTCAATGACATCATGTTGACATAGGATGCTATGTGACGTTGACATAACGCATGGTATTGGATGAAACGTATTTTTTTATATGCTTGCTGGCGTTATTAGTATGAAAAGAAGCCTCAGATTTGGATATGACATGATTAATGTGCAAAACGTGGATATCTCGTCTTTATTGAGAATTTCGTGGATACGTGGTTACTCCAGCGCTGAGAATACTATGTAGGAGAAATATTGGGAAAGATGACATTGTAATGTGTGCATAAAAGTATGACATTTTTGTGTGTCCTTTTTTAATGTGATGTTTTTGTATACTCACCTAAAATGTGAAAAATTGGTGTACCCATCCAACAACCATGCTACTTTTGTGCTTGCAGGAAGAGCGCATATCATCCAAGGTTGCCCACGACATATTCAAGGCACTGATAGAGAACAAAAGCTTGCATTTGGGGTCTTGGTTCTTCAAACACGATTCCTCAAGTGCAAACCTTTAAGTTCACAAAAGAACGTAGACTTGCACTTTTTATAGTGATAGAAACAAGGAAAACAAATGAATATTAGAAAACTTTGTGTCGATGGACCGTGCGTTGATGTGGTGCAACCACAAAGAACTTCACATTCTTGTGTGACTTGCCAGAAAGTGACGAAGTGACTTTTTGAAATTTTTGCGCGTCCATCCAAGAATTTGAAAATTTGTGTGCCTTATCAGAAAGTTGATTATCTTGTGTGGCTCACCAGAAAGTTGACTTCTTTCTACCCCACAAAAAATTTGACATTTCCGCGTGCCCCCTTTAAAATTCTGCTAGAGTAGAGTTTTCCTCAAATCGGTCCTCTCAACCCACCCTCCTCAAATAGTCAGATCCACCTCTCTGACGACCTCTTCTTTGGAGAGGCTCCCCAATCTCCCCCAAAATAACTTTCTTTCTCCATAGAATTTCACCAACCATTTTCATTCATCGGGTTTTATCAGCCAACAGTGCTTTCCACCACATTTCTCCCCACTCACGAAAATTGACAATATACCTTTGCAAAAGTACCCACAATTGTCAAGGACAACGCCTATACCACCCATGCAAGCTCCCCTCTCTTCTTGTCCCACCAGTTCCTTGCCATTTTCCAACCCCCTCGGTCCACCCGTCTCATCCTCAACACCTTACACGGCTCCGCTACTACTGACCCACGCTATCAAAATGGTTCCACACATTCGCCCAACCCACGAGCTTGGGGTTGTAGCGTCCATCTTCCATAAAATAACCCTATATCCTAAGGCTAAGGATATTCTTATACAAGTCCTCACGTGCTCCACTCAGGTATGGAGGCGCTATTGTTTGCTCCCTAATTCATGCAATTCCCCCCGTGCTAATGAAGAGGAAACGATCATTCGCTGCTTCTTTGAGTGTCCTCGCATCTTAAGGGCTGCACACTTGCTTGAGTGGATTGCCCAACATTACTTCTCTTGTCAACTGTCTACCTGTCCTTGATCCTTCTCTTCTCGCCGATATCCAGGAAAAAAACATACTTTGTGGGTATTCTTTATAGGATCTTGCCTACAACAAAATCTGGCTCCATCAATGTGAGGACATCTCACATTCAAACTTCCCCTCTGTCTATACCTCCATTCCCTCGGGTAGAGTGCCCCGCTCCACTAAGATCCGAGCCTACAATGACCAAAACAAACAAAAAATCATCGCTTCACTAAGATCTTCAGGTATCCTGTGTTGGGACCCTAAACGTACACCCTCTCCCTCTTGTGTTGTGTGCTCAATAAGGTCCACATACTAGCATTGTAAGTTACGTATCCCTCGAGCGATTTCCCAATCCATACCTCCCATCCATTCGTTGAAAGTGTTACCCTACTGATCTTTAATTTCGATTTTTTCAAATTTGCTATTTATGTGATCTTTACATTCGTTCAAGGTTTTGGGTCATACAGTTATTTAGGTGGGTCTTTAACTTTCATCGAACGAAAAAAGCGGATCCTTAAATTCGACGACGACCCTGTTTGACACGGCCACTACAAGCCGCCGCGTTGTGCGAGGCCAGTCTGACGAGGCGGCTTTCCGTTTTCTCGCGGAAATCCGCCTCGTCAGACAGGCGCATCACTCATTTGAAGTACGCAGCCTGGGTCTTTGAGCCGGATGCGAGCAAAAATGGTCAAAAAATTGATCATAACACACACAGTGACAGGCAAATGAACATTTCTATGAAAGGTAGGAGTGAACCCTGGTTATAAGAAATAAATTTTAAAAATATCACGCAAAAGAATTATTTACGTGGTACCTAAATAATTCGACTAATTTACATTTTCTTTGAAAAAAATCGACCAAGAAATATTTAATATCAAAATCAAATATCAGTAGGGTATGACACTTTCAATAGGGTGGTCTTGTTGGGTGCTACTCCCACGTAAGCCTTGAGAGCCCCCTCTCCGGGAACCTCCCCTGGCATGGTTTTGTACTCCACGTGGAATAACAACTTGCTGGTAATGTCCCAAACAAATAAAAAGAAAGAAAGTAACATTCCAGTGGGTAAAATGAAACTGAGCGTGGAAGCTAGGAACAACGTTTGACTACAAAACAAATTGCAGCCAGTAGTCACAAGAATTCACAAGATTTTACAACCAAAATTTTCTAGAAGTTGTAAGATTTTACAACCATAATTCCCAGATATTGGAGTTTTCAAGAGTATTTGTTGCGACTGTTTTGCCTCGTCCACATCTTTCACCGTAGTTGGTACGTTCCATCTAAAGTGCAAGATGGACACACCTGTGACAGGGTGTGAGGTTCACCCATTAGAATCAGACAACCATAACAAAAATGTAGAACACTGAGAAGAAATGTGAATCAGGATTGCCCGATTTGGCACTGTTCATAATTGTGCAAAGCAGGGTGGTGTTTGGTTTCCAAACCGTAAAGTTCATATACAACTACTATCTACATTGTGAATTGCATGACCATAAGGAATAAGTGCACGAAGTTTTTTTGTTGGAATACTTCCTCACCGGGCCTTTCGGAAACCAATTTTTAGCACAATATAACCATGGAAATGTTCATATGGAACACATCATAAGACAACGGTCCGTGTCTACTGCCACTACAAGTGCTATAGGGTACATTGTTTCATGAGTTATGTGACTGGAGGAAAGACGCCAAGGGAATCTTACAACCCAGGTCAAAACAGGCATTGGTGTATTGCTTCTAGTGTGAAGGATATGACTGAAGAGGTGGTACTGTATGACATGAGACCATTTATTTTAAATTTCTTCGCAGAGAAAAACATCTGAGTAGTCTATCCCTTTGAATGCACGTCTCCATGTAGGTTGTTTCATTGAGAATCATGCAACAACGCCATGGCAATCATTGATGAACTGTAGTAAACCCACAGAATCACATAAATCACCTACTCTTCACCAAACACATATGAAAACATTTTCCAATCATGAATGAAAACAAGCAGCCAAAATCTGAAGGATCGAGTTCCATTTGTCGTGATTTCTGTTGTGACAACCACGATGTTGATGATCTAGTTCTTAACTACATTTAATATTTTCATGGTGTCCTGAGGCCATGTACTGTACTTCAAACATGTACGAATACATTCTTGTCACTTCACTTAACATGCCCTCAACACTTGCTCCTAGTCCTCGTGAAAATCCACGATGAGCAACAAACACACACACGTAGGTTTGGTGAATGTTAAGCACTTAAGTTTTGATACGTACTTCAGAACAAGAACACCAATGGGAAGTGTGCATGGGGATGGTAAACATCTCATTTTCAGCCCAACAGTGGATTATGCCAAAGCGACATCATTGTTCTGGATGCCCCAATATAACAATGAAATATTATGCACTCTATGAACTATTTGAAGTGCTTACATTTAGAAGGGGAGCACATCAATGGAACCGTGTCATCCATGTCAGATGAGTCAAGGGCTTCACCAAATGGTGAAATTTTTTTTGGAAATAAAGCTAATCTTCATGTCAGCAGATGATGCATTGGTAAGATTTAAAAAAAGTGAAAGGAATGACATAGCATAGTCTGGATCTTTGGTGATCAGCTCGTGAGATGAATTTTCAATTGAGCTCTGGTTGCAATCATGTTTAGCTTTCAATCTTCTCTCGATGTTCTTCGGTTTTGGTCCAATCTTTCTCCAAGTATGTTTTTGTCTTTCCCTCTCTTTAAAATCAGATTGGGCTATGGTTACACTTGAATCTTGCTTTTGTTCCATTCCGTATGCTCTCTAGTTGCACTTATGGATTTTTAACCTGCTTTCTATTGGTTTTTTAGTCGTGGTACATTTTCATTTTCCTTTTGTCCTCTTTGTCCTCTGCATGCACCAATGTTGTGCTGAATTTTCAATTATTACATTGTTTTTACTCTAGTTTTGCTCTCATTGTAATGTGAATGTGCTCTAATTGTGCTCGGAGAACATGAAAACTGTAATCTGCTCATGCTGAAATTATGCCAATAGGTGCACTTTAATTTGTTACATTGTTCTACTTACTGATTACGCCCTTGTTGAACTCAAGTTACGTTGTTTTTATCTATTTGCACAATAGGTGCACCTTAATTTGTGATGTAATTTTACCTGCCTTTTAGTTACACTCAAAATTTGGTGACTTTTTCCTCTACTTTCTCCATGGTTGCAATCAACGTGCAATAGTTGTGATCTTTGTCTGAACTTGTTGCACCTTTATTTCACTCTGAGTACAATAAATCAGAACTCTTCTTGCACTCTGATAACTGTATTTTTATGAGCCCATTCAGCCTTTGAATGCTTGACTTGTTTCCCAATTGCGTTGTAGTAACCCTTTGTTTTCCCCTGGAGTACACTCTAGTTCGACTCTTGTTGTAGCTTAGTTGATTTTATTTTTCTACATTGAGATAACACTAAAATTGTAGGGTTGTTTTGTCCTATATATGCTTTGGTTACGCTCTCGTTTCTCTTTACTTTTCCTCTTTCTGTGCTTCAGGTTTGCTCCATCGAGTATGATTTCACCCTCATTGTATCGTGGTTGCGTCGTAGTTACATTCTACTTGTGCTCAAATGGTTGTGTGGCTGTGCTCTTGTTGTAGAATTGGTGCGCTGTAATTCTGTTCATGTTCCGAGGCAGGGTTTTTCAAACCATTCTCTGGTTCCATGTGAGCTTCACTCTCTGGTTATGCCCTACAATAACCCTAGTTGTGCTCCAGGTAAGGTGTGATCACAAGGTGTGGTCTGTTAACGCTCTACTTGTGACAAGTTGTGCTTTAGTTGCCCTCGTTGTGCTCTTTTTCAGGTCTATCGTATTTTTAATGCAATGTATTTCAGCTCTTGTTGTGCACTATTTGTGCTCTAGGTGTGATCCAGCTATGCTCCAAACACGCCCTGCTTTCATTATAAAGTGTGCATACTTGATATATTGTCCTTCTCTTCTCGCATTCTAGTTGTGCTACATTTACACCATGGTTGTGCTCTGTTTTGATCATAATTGTGTGCTATTGAAGAATTCAACAATGACCTAGTTTTCCTCTCCATAATTCTTCTCTACCTTTTCTTGGAGTATATTTTCTTGCTCAATACTTCTATCATAATTAAATTCAACCCACATTCTTAAATGAGTTATAGCTGTGGTTTAAGTTGTGTTCTAGGTCTTCTCTAGTTCCATTCGTTGTGCATTTTGCATCCACTCTACTTGTGCACAATTTGCATCAATTTGGACTTGTTGTCCTGGTTATTCTGCCTATAGCACTAGCTGTGCCATAGGTTGACTCTGGTTGTGCTCGACTATAGGATAGTGTGATAAAACCTCATTTCCCTTCTTTTGTATGTTACCTATACCTGTTTTAGGTCGCCTGGATAAGCTCTAGTCAGTTATTCTAACACCATTTCTCGTAGAATTAAAATACTAGCACCCACAAAAACATGGTGTAGATGCATTTGGATGTTTCATGAAGAAAAGAAAAAATCGAAACAGGTGTAGGATGTTGGAAATTATTGGAATGTATATATCTTTTTAGCCTTTCTATGTGATATTGTCCTGGCTTGCTATATACGTGTTCATCATGGGGCATGAATGAAAAATACATCTGTGAACATGCATTTATCTCGGTCGTCCAAATTTTCTCAAATTTCATGGCCAATATTTTATAATTTTCATTTGGTTGTATTTGTTTAAAAATCTTCCAGAGGATACATGTATAGGTGACCACACGTAGGTCAGCCGGTCTGACTGGATGAACTCAACAAGAAGTCACAAAGCCCATGTGACTGGCATGCTAACTTATTTCTGAGCATACCCAATGTCCTTCTGATTTATTCTCCACATATGTGAAGGAAACAATGTTGGCTATCTTGAAATTGCAATGACCATCAAGGTGTGCAACTTTTTTTTCATGGAGGAAATACCAGAAACTACGTTACTATCTTTGTCCATCATTATTCCCACCTTTGATTCCAATGGAAACCACAGCCTATCATTCATCTACGTTGGCTGGGCTACGCAGATCTAAATTTTTGTGGTACTTTTTCAAAAGCTAAGTGTTACTGATATCATGTCCGCTGGGCATGTTCATGGTGGACTTAAAATAGTGCCACTAGTTTTAGCACCTTTCAGATGTTAAAACATGGTATTATTTTCAAACACTTACAGAATTCTTCTATAGTCTTGTCAGTGGAACGACCCGTTTTTATTATTTTCTGCAGTTTTTAGTATACGTGTTACGCGTGACTATGATTGAATCATTTGTATGATGTCCTACTCCCAGATCCATACCAATAGACCGTGGCCTCTATTTACACTGTGGATATTCTTCAGACATAATATTTTGAACAAGGTCATACATTAACATTTGATACAAACATAAATAAAAAAATGTGTTGGATGAGCCACGTGGAATTATTATGATAAAGCACACTCTAATCGAGTACATCTGGTACTGAGATAATCATATCATGTGGTTGAGCGATTTTCACATTGACATGCATGTTTCATGGCACTTCAAAGGAATACTCTTCATACATCCTGTTTTTTTTTAGATGAGATTGACAGCCATCCTCAAATGACTCTTAGATGAGTGGAACCTAAAAGAACCATGCATTAGGTTTGATAGAGAACGATAATCAAACCGTTCCTAGTCGCATGACTGCGAGTCCATCTCCCCCATCATCTCATGTAAAGTGCGGCACAGTAAACCAATACTGTCCAAATATCAAATCCATTTGGAGAATAGACTCATGAGATTAGAACCTCCCGTACCTAAGTAAGGCACGTGGAGGGTATGTAGGAAACCCCCCCTCACAACAAATGTCAGATTTTATTATTCTTGCACTTCCATGCAATGTTGGTAGAGCAAAAGTGCCCCATTCATGTCAACTCATGATTTGAACACTACTCACACACATGAAAAATATCTTGTTGAGTCTCATGTTACACAAAACATGTGATACATCACATCACTAGCAAATATCCTGAGGTTTAGCGAAGTAACCATTGGACGCTAGTTGGGAAAAACAAGTTCACGAGGGATCATTTCATTGGATTCCTACTACAACTACATCCAGGCACAGCGCAATTTTTTCTTCCACTGTTATCTCCAAAGACGATGAAAACTGGTTGCATCATCCATACGACAATGAACAAATGATACCATGTGGTTGATACATAGCCATCCGTGTGCAACTTGCCTTTCCCTGCCTTGCTTTGCCTTGCCTTGATTCCCATGACATCAATGTGCCAAACTTCGGGCAAACTTGAGGAGCATGTTTTTTCTTTCTAGGAATCAAATTGTTATTATTGGAAAGGAAACGTTCTCATGGTATCATTAGCAGGAAATAGATATCACCCTCATACTACCAAAATTAATCACTTATTGGGAACGTGCTTGTAGAATCAATCTTTGAGCACTGTTTTATGGAGGCAATAGACCTCATTTCATGAAGCAAATTCCATACACAATTCACCTTGTGGGTATCCAGGTCATGTTTACTCTTTGAATGAATACTATCCAATGTTTCTCCTTCTGATTGTATGTTCAACATCGATTCAATAAAGTTATATGCTATCTATAGCATACACAGCGTATTGTGCTATTTCTGGGAACACCTAAGGTAGAACGAGAGATCAAGTAGGGTGTAAGAAGGATGCAACCAGGACACAAAGCAGATATAATTAGGGGGAAAAAGGACAGAAATGGGATGCAAGTACGATGCAACCAGAAGACAATAAGGCTGCAACTGGGATACATACATGGAATTCCATTAGGGAAGAAAGAGAATGTGCCCATGGATACATACGGTGTTGCAAGGTCGCTTATTGGCCACCGTTAGTTTTGACCCAAGGCACACCTATGGGTCATCTAGGATACAGCTAGGCCAAAACTATGACATATCATGGACGTGAACTACAGCACAGATATGGTGTATCTGGGAAGCAATCAAGTCATATCCACGTGATAGAGGATGTATAGCTTGGGTGCAAGGAATGTGAAACTATGATGTAACTCTGACATTGGTAGGGTACAAATGAGGTTAATCTAAATCATAGTAGGAAGAGACAGTGGCTGAACTAAGGCACTGATAAGGTACAACTAGGGCACTAGTTGGATGCAACTCGAACAAACACAGGGCACAAGTAGGGCAGAACCAGGTGAAGATGGAAAAAATGAGGTGCAACTAGGGTGATACTAGGATCTTTGAGATTTGTAACTATGGCACAATGAGGACGCAACTGGGACACCACTAGGAAAACACCAGGGAATAGATAGAGCACAACCTGGTGAAGAATGTGATGTAACAGGGAAACTGAGAGGGAATACATAGGAAAAGGTGGGGCAACATGGACTATGGCGCAATGAGCATGCAAGTGGTACATATGTATGGTACATCTAGGGCATGTATTGGATGCACCTTAGACACGAGTAGGGGGGGATTAGGGCCAACAAGGCCACAACAAGGGCATAATTAGGACAAAACCATGGCAAGACAAGGGTAACAACGGCTTGCAATGAGTGAAAAACTATATAATATGCACGAGACTAGTTAGACACACTGAGGATGCAAGTAGGACACAATGAGGGTGAAAAAAAGGTGTGGTAGGTTCACAAACAATGTGATCATGTGGTGGATCTATGACATAAGCATGAAAAAACCAAGGTGGTTTTAATATCTCATACAAAACAAACAAAGGTTTCATAGGTGTAACTTGGTCAAAATTGGTGTACAACTAGGATACAAGCAATGTATAAACTTTCTGTAATGAGAATGCAACTATGTTGTGGGGCACAACTATGTCATGACCAGGGTAAAAATGCTGCATGCAGTTGGGGTAGAACTTGATTCCAACGATGGCATACAAAAAGTATAAGACTGCCTGATATGTTTAGGCTGCCTGTAAACTGCACTTCATGTGAAAGCAAGGTGAAATGATGTTGAAACAAGGACATAGCTAGATGATAGCTATGAGAACGAATGCTACAACTAGGATAAAGATGGGGCGCATTGGTGTGCATCTAACATGCAAGAAAATTGCAGCTGGGATACGAATAAGGTGTAAATAGGTTTGAACTATAGCTGAACTTTGACATTAGTAGGATGCATAAAGGTCATAAACAGGCCACTAGTACGGCACAATTGGGGGGGAAATGGAGAGAAAATACGGAATTGTAGGGGTGATGACGGAGCCTAAGCAGGGCACAAGCAGAGTTAAATCATGCCCATGGCTTTCCTAACACATGATACACTTGGAACAGACACATCGTTGGTGTCTAATCATGACACAAGTACATCGAAAGAAAGCATAAAAAGGACGTCACCAGGGAGAAACTAGGATTCAAGGAGGGTACAACTTGAAGGTAATTAGGGCACAATCAGGGAATAACTTGAGAAGAACTATGGCACAACTAGGGTGCAACTAGTATTAAACTGGGAAACAAGCCAGGATACAAATAGGGCACACATTGGCTATAACCATGTTGCAAGTAGGCGTTGACGATGCACACAAAACATAAAGTTGAGAAGTCAGGTTCTGATATTGCTTCAAAGACCTGGATTCATCAATCGAAATCCGTGAACTTGAGATCATTTAGGGTTCACAAACATTGAGGATGATACACGTCATTGGAAGGGCGCAAGGGTGGTGGCAATTCATATACTTGAAAACCTAACGTGCAAAGCGTTCTGATTCTATCCCCATTTGGAAACAACAAGGCACGTCTGGGATCTTGCAATCCTTCTCCGGCAGTGCTTACCGGAACCGTAGCCAAGGAACTAACGTCTCAGTAGAGTTCAAATGGAAGGGTTTTCATCAAGCCCTTGCCTTGGCATTGAAGGTAACACCCACCTTCCATAATGCAAGTACATGAAACATGCTCTTGGACATCGAGGGATGGTGGTTGAGTGGGAGGAATATAACAAAAAGCAGAAAAGATCTTGCCATTGCACATTTCTTGGGTGCAATAGAGATGATAAAACTAGATGGCGTCCATTCGTGTTTGCTTCAATGTGTGATGCATGCATAATAGGCAAATGATTCATGAATTTACGAGGGTTCACATATCTGGACCCGGGTTTGTGAATCCTGCCACATGGTTCGATAATGCTCGTGGGTCTGTGTCCCCTCTCACATTTGCGTGTTTGAGCACCCTGAACTAGGTATAAACAAGGGTGAGATATGAAAACATTAAAGTGGGGGTAGAATGCAAATTAGATGTACGAAACAACTCACTTGCATCAATTTTCCATAATAATACATCTGAATCATCAACACATACTATAGTGTCAACGATTTTTTTTAATAAACAAGAAACCATACAATCAGCACTGGAAGACAAATACTCCACCCACCCAAATGCCACAACAAGCACTTATCGGGAAACCAAAAATGGACAAACTACCATCGATGTCGCATGTCATGCATCGTCAAAGCATCGTGGATGAACGAACACATAGTACCACGGTCCCCTCAATCAAGAGGTTTGTGGTACTCCATGTTAATACGTGATCAAATTTTGGAGCTGGTTTGAGATTTCAAAATTTTGAAATGGAACGTATTGTGTTCCACGGTGGCGGGACCTTGCAGGTGCCTGTGCAGAATAAAACCCCTTGGTGTGAATTCCGATAAATGTTTTCTTTGGTTTACCTTCCAAAAAGCAGATTCTAGTCATGGGGGATCAGGGTTCTTGAGTCCAACTTGTGATCAGGGAACTCTAACTTATCAATGAACAACGAGGAAAGTCGCTGATTGCAGGCCTCGCCGACCATATCATGGCAACTTCCAACTATGATCGATGGATCTCCAATTAAGAGCTGGTGAGGCCATCAGTTGGTTATTTATTTCAATGACTGATTATGAGGTTGATGTCTCCCGACCCCCAATTTCATGCCCAATCCCTGATGGATGTTGTGATGAGAATGGGAACAAGAGAGGGTGGATGAGTCAAACTTTCACAATGAGTAGGTGGCTCATTCCTTTCCTTTAGATGCCTGGTTAGATGGTTGATGTTTTTGTAGCATCCGGAGATATGATAGTCACGCTTTGCGTTCTTAAATTAGCTGAGCTATTCGACCCTACGACACAGTGAAGGAGAGATGTGAGTGAAGGCATGGTGTAATCAAGGCAAAGAGGGTACAAGAAGGGCGCATATAGGGATAATATGGTTACAAATAGGACATGACAAGGCTGCAAAGTAGGACACAACTAAGAGAGAGATATGAGGAAACGATGTACGGCTAATGATGCCACTTTTCTTAGAAATTTACTTGCTTGAGTATAGTTGTTATGATTTCATTAAACTCTGCTAAAATTATTCTCTTCTAAAGCCTTTGTGGGTATCTCTTTTTGTCACATACAATTTCTAAAGCTACCATGAGGAGTGCTTCATAATCCCCTCGGGTGCCATGTTAGCCAAAGGCTTCAATTCTTCCACGTAGACGTGTTCAGCTATCCTCCGCGCACTAGACACCGAGCTCCTTCGTGCTTCTTCAAATGGATCACAATGTCACACAGGCAGAGTAATAAGAAGCTGCAAGTTTTAATCACAAATGGTGCCAGGGGGTACATGAGCACTACCAGTATTCCTAGCATAGAAGGCATGGGAATTGTGGAGTTTTCAAAAGCATACATACCGTAGTAGAACACCGTGGCTTATGCCAACGCTTTAGATGCACGAGAAGTTAAAATAAATGCTTTTACCTGCTCGAAAAAAAAAAGGTGATGGACTTGTGCCTTGAGGAAAAAATTATGGGTGCACAGCCATGAAGTCCACGTGTCACTACTTAGCACAAAACAATCTCCAGTATGGCATCGTAACAAGTCTGATGTCAGAATGCTTAAAACTTTCGGCATGCGACACTATTCTGTGTTAAAAGGGAGCACCACAATAAGCAGGTGGATAAAGCGTTGTGGATCTGTTTTTTGGACAGAGTGCCAACATCAATGGTTACAAATATTTCAATGTGGAAACACAACAGAACATGACATGTTGCGATGCCCTTGGTTTTAAGAGACGTACATGCCACGTAGAGGAGGATAAGTGCACGACTGAATCCAAATCCCTCCCAAGATTCTACAGCTATTACAAGAGGTTCCTGATTGAAGTGGACACAAATGTAGAACCACTCACCCTCCTTTATCTTCGTCACATGCATGAAGAGGATGTGATCACGAGTGTGCCTCTCCATGAATATCATCTCGGAGGATTCTCTAGCGACAACCATCAAGTCGAATTACTCATGTCGAGGTGGTGGGACTGGCGAATGGCGCAATGACAACGAGGAAGCATGAAATGCTAGGGGGGGATGTAAAGAGCCTCTTAGAATATCAATATGAGCTACGGAGACCATATGAGGTTGAGAAAAAGAGTAACATGGCCATCATACCGTGCTAACGTCCTCACTGGGTGCATGTCTCACCTCCCTGATCTGTTCACCTCAACGAAGGAACTCCTGTTGGAGCCAAAGATGTGTAAGGACGGTCCTATCAGAAAACATGCGCCGGAATGGAAACACGCTTTGCTTGCAGGTTTCCAACACGACAATCTCATGGGCCAAGGTGCTTGGAGCTAGCGTTTGGCTAACGAGCCGTCGGGGTCACATGGGTCCTCCACATCTTTAAAAAGATTCCAAGGAGCACCACCAAGCCATGGATTCGGACAGATTCATGCTTTTGACCATGTTGACATCTTCCGTGGCTTGCATGATGCCCAACAATGTTCACGAAAACCAAGAAACGGATATTATTCCATCCCATGTACAGAAAATGATGGGAAGAATCCTTATCCTCTTACCCTAAAAAGCTCACTGCTACATTCCCACTCGCTTTCAAGTGTGAGAGCTCGTTACATGCTAACAAGTGTAATCCCCGTGTCTTCCAAGGGAGCTTCGGTGCTGAATATTCCCATTGTCAGATTTTATCCCAAAACCCACCCCCACTCACGAGCTTGCTACCACTTGGGGCAAAAATTATGGGAAACCATGAAGATACCAAGGGTTTCGAGCAAAAAAATCCTTACACCACCCATGGTTGAAATTTATTCCATGTCCCAATACCCACCTAGTACATTTCCCAGATACTAGAGGTCTTCGGCGAACCATGAAGTACAACATTTATCCGCAAGGACATCCTCATAGCATTCCAAGGCCCCGGGTTTGGGTAAAGTTTCATCACCATGCAGAGATTGGGAGGTCACATTTATTCAAACCGAGAATTAAACTTGAAAATTAGATATTAGCTTCAGCAGATCTGAAATCCAAAATCGGACCTCCTTGACCTTGATGTTTCTTCTCCTTTCTAGAGTCGGCCTAGATAGAACGCACAAACTTTGTGCAAAAGAAAACGTTTACTAGTGCCATACATATGGTAACACAATTAAAATATGAAATTAAATACAATAGATAATTTCAGCATCTTTTACAAAGAGGAATGAAAATTGTCATACGTAAGCTAAAGGAACTGTTGAAGATGACTTTGCCATGGATCACACCGTAATGTTTCTCATTACATTAAAAAAAATAATAGAAAGCTCTGGCTATATCTTCATCATGTGGTGGATCTACACAGACCACAACGTTCTGCCACATTTCAATGTTATCCGGCATCTTGATTATTTCCGGGCTTCTCTTGTGCTTAGGTAATCCCTCTGCCTCAGCAGGTTAAGAGCTGAAGGTCGAAAAAAGAGGGCAATTGGTACGTGATCGTCACATCGGTGGTGGCTTTCCGGCTCCTTACGTCATGCTGCTTGAGCAGCTGTGCTTCTTCCCGCCCCCTTCCTCCCTCCCTCCCTTCCTCCCTCTCTCTCTCTCTCTCGAGCATGCCGTCGTCGAAGCTTCGAGAGGGATCCGAGAGCGAACCACGTCCTCCACGCAACTTCGGCGAAATTTGTTCCTCGCATGCTACGTTCTGTTGACAGGAAGTGAGCTTGCTTGTGCTTTCTCCGTACTGCGAACGAATTCGCGTCAAGTACATGTGCATTTGTCGGGAATAGCTTACTTACCGAGCAATCCCCACGTTTTCCTGCGCTGAAGACCACACTAGAGCCGCGCAAGCTGTCTGTCCGTCCGCCCATGCGTCCATCAGTCCATCCATCCGTCCATTCGTCCATTCGTCCACTCGTCAGGCCGTCCTCTCGTCCATCCGTCCGTTCGCACATCCGTCCGCGCGTCCGTCGTTGTTGCCTGTACAGCTGACCAGAAGGCAGAAAGGAACGCAAGTCAATCGAGCTACAGCGACTGCAGCTGCCAGGCATGGCGGTGTCACCTGCCGCTCGCACTCACAGCCAGAGCAAACGCGGTACGGCGGACACCACCGCAGCCGCGGCCGAGACTGCCACGGACACGCCCATGGAGGGTTGCCACCTCCACGTTGGCGAGGGCAGCGGCAGCGGCAGTGGCAACAGCAGCAGCAGCAGCAGCGACGGCGTGGGATCGGCTGCTGTGGAATGTCGCGCGCTTGATGGCGAGCCGTTCAGGGCCGCCGGTTCCCTATCGTGGCAGGCTCCTGCTGCTGCTGTTTCTTATGCCGGTGCTGGTGGTGGTCCTGCGGCTGCTGGCGCCGCTGCAGCTTCTGGCGCTATACCGGATCCCCTCACGACAGAGCTGGCGGTGGCGTTCAGAGGGCAGCAGCACCAAGTGCGATTGGCGGCCACTGCCACGCTGGCAGACTTATCCAACACGCTCTTCACGCACCTGGGCGCCGTCCCATCCACGCAGAAGCTTATGATCCGTCACGGCGGTAGCGGCAACAGCAGCAGCGGCGCTGGCAGCGGGTTTACCGCAGCAGCAGCAGCAGCAGCAGCAGCAGCGGGCCTTGGCAAGAAGGGCGGAGTGCTTCGATTGGACAACGGCGAAGTGCGCTCACTGACGTTAGCGGCCGCAGGCATCACCGAGGTGCGTTGAGCAGGGAAATTGAAAGCTGTGTGTGGCGGCCGCAGATGGCCGTGTGCGGATGAAGGCGCTTCGCTATGCTGTTGTTGTCTCCGTCTGATTCTCAGCAGGGAGGGCAGATCGGTGCACACACGCGCACGTGCACTCGACGCGACGCGCAGTGCTGTCTCATGTGGTGACATGCTTGAGTTGCATCTGCTTGAGTTGCATATGCTTGAGTTGCATCTGCTTGAGTTGCATATGCTTGAGTTGCATATGCTTGAGTTG
>SZWC01006033.1:53624-80269 GCA_023375785.1 Penium margaritaceum | reverse complement strand
CAGTGAGACAGTTCTCACTGAGCTGCGCAGCAGAGACGCAGCAGAGCAGCAGCAGTGAGAGTCACCGCTGCAACAGATCTTCTGGGACCTGTTGGAGACGGCCGTTCGCCGTCCGCGTACTCCACCCACCACGTGAGATCGCAGCTGCTGAAGCAGCAGCAGCAGCGCGTACCGCCACGCAGAGGTGTGTGGCGGCTGCGGTGCGTGCAGCCGCCACTTCCCCCCACAGCCGCAGCAGCAGCAGCACCGGGTGGCAGCAGCAGTCGTTTCTGGCTGGGTATTCTGACAAGAAGAAAAAAAAAAGGGGTAAGCAGCTCGCAGCAGTAGCTCGCAGCGAGAATCGGCGGCTGCGAGCAGCTGCAGCTCGCGGCGGAAGCAGCAGCAGCTCGCGGCGGAAGCAGCAGCGTGCAGCGGCAGCGGCAGCGAGCAGCACCAGCGGCAGCAGCAGCCGCGGGCAGCAGCAGCAGCGCGGCGACAGTAGTAGCAGCATTGCACGAGCTGTAGCGCCAGCAGCAACAACAGCAGCAGCAGCAGCAGCATTGCAGCAGCAGCAGAAGCAGCTACAGCAGCGGCATGCAGCAGGCGCAGCGGCAGCCATAGCAGCAGCAGCGGCGACGAGCAGCTGCAGCAGCTGCTGTAGCAGCATTCGCAGCAGCAGCAGCAACAGGCAACAGCCGCAGCAGCAGCCGCAGCAACAGCAGCAGCAGGCAGCAGCTGCAGCAGCAGCAGCAGCAGCAGCAGCAGTTGCTGCTGCAGCTACTGCTGTCGGGCCTGAGGGGGACCCAACGCGAGNGAGGCCGACGGGCGGCCTCCGGCCGGCCGCACGCCTGGGGGGGAGCGAGCCTCCCCCTCCAGTGTGCTCGCCGCGAGGGTCGAGCCAAACCGGAAAAGAAAAAGAAAAAAAAGGAGAGACCAAGAGAAGAGAGGGGGGGGGGGTCCTTGATTGGGGCACCCCAGAACAACCCCAAAAGGGGCACCCGAGGAGGTGGCCCCAACAAAAAAAAAGGGAAAAGAGGGTAAAGAGAGAGAGAAAAACGGGGGGGGTCCCCTTTTCTCTGTCTTTAAGTTTTTTTTTGTTATTCTTCACCTTTTAAGTTTGGCCCAAGGCCACCACCGTCGACTGACGACGGAACCCGCAGTAGCAGCAACCGTTGCGAGATTTGCAACGGTAGCAGCAGCAGCGAAGGTGGCTTGAGGCCACAGCCGTCGGCTGACGACGGCACCCAGTGCGGCATTAGCACCGAAGACGACTTGAGTTTGCACACTTGAGTCGCAGAGCAGCGCACCACTAGCGCGGTGGTGACCGTCCTCGTGACGACGTCGTAGCACATCTGAGAGATTGTGCTTCGATCGCTCACCTCCCCTTGTGGCCTTGTGCCAGTGTGATTAAGTGTTGTATGCACTCACCCACGCCGAGCTCCTGAGATGAGCACACTTGCGTGGACATGGGCGCAGCCGGCGCCGTGGCTTGCACCGAGACCACAAACGTGGCAGACACCGCAGGCACCCTGGCAGTTGCAGCCATGGCACACACCTCATGTGTCCAGTGGCTTTGCCTGCTACTACTATGGCGACCGGCACCATGGCTGGCGCCAGTGTCGCCACCGCCCTGCCGGGTGGCGGCCGAACTGGATGCGATCCTGTCTCCCTTCTCCTCCATCTGATCTCAGGGCGCTATCGGTCGATACCGTAGCGCCCCTCAGCGGAGCTGTGGCAGTGCTGTACGCCGAGCTCCAGGGTCTAAAGCGCATGGTGCAACAACTCACAGATCATGTGGTCTCTAAGCGGGTTGTTACCGCCATGCCATTGCAGACTCCTTCCTCTTCCTCGTCATCCTCACCTCCGTCAGTGTCATCACCTGACGATGCCACGCCCCCCGACCTGAGCTCTACATCTCACACCCTACGCTCTGTGCTGGAGGCAGTTGGAGTCATTCCGACCAATGACCCCTCCACTTCTGGGGTAGTCTCTTCGGCTTGCCATCGTCGTTCTCGGACTTGACACGCGAGGCGACGGATAGCAAGTTTGGCAAGACGTGTGCAGGAGGCAGTAGCAGACGCAGCAGCGGCAGACGTCACCACGGAGCTGACTCCTTCCTCCCCAGTTGCAAAGTTGGCACGGCACCCCTTCGCAGCTTCTACCGATGCGTTGGTCGAGGGGGGGATGGAGTGTTTGCCGACGCCCACCGGCGAGTGCATGAGGGATGCGACAGACGATGCTTCACGACAGGGCGCTCTCAGTGAGGACGAGCCATCTGACGAGTGGTCCGACGTCGATTCGGAGACTACAGTTGACGCAGCAGAGACCACAGAGGCAGGTGGGGCAGTACCAGTGGATGAGGCAGTAGTAGCAGTAGCGGTGTCAGCCGGCACATGTGGAGCAGACGTCCGTTCCGCTACATTGGTGACCAGTGGAGTGTCACCAGACGTCCAGGCAGTGGGTGTGTCGACCGCCATCGACGTCGTGACAGTAGCACCAGTTGCAGTCAGTGCTACTGACGGAACGTTGGCAGTAGACGCGGCTCTGGGAGGAGTCTCAGGTGACGAGATCCCCTCGTCTCCTGTCCACGGTTTGGTCTGCCGAGTCCCCACAGCTCCTGCCGAGGTGCCAGGCGTGGGGGGGATGGTGTGTCCGCTGACGACCGCGGCAGAGCTCGGCATTGGTGATGTGACTACTCTATAGTGCAGGATGATCGAGGCGGATCGCTGTGACAGAGACTCTTCGTCAGAGGAGGATTGGTCCGATGCTGAGTCAGAGTCGAGGATGGAGTTGGTGATCATTGATGTTTTGGTGGGTGACGTGACGACGGCCAATGCCGGAGCTGCGCCTGACGATGCGCACGCTCCTGCATTAGCTGGTGTGGAGACATCTGCCATGGTGCCAGGAGCAGCAGCAGCAGGAGCAGGTGATACAGATGCTGATGCTCGGCCCACAGCGGACGTCCAGGTGGTTCTGGCAGATAGTGCTGGGCAGCAGGAGGAGGTGATTGACTGCCATGACGAGGCAGACCTCCTCTATGAGGACCAGTTCTCCGTCGTGGAGCGGTCGGACGCAGGGTCGGAGGCAGACATAGAGGCCCAGTGCGCTGCCATTCTTGCAGTAGCCGCGGCTAGAGCACGCGATAGCCTCTCAGTGAGAGCAGACGTCCGCATGTGCGACATGGAGGATGCAGAGCGAGCTACAGACATCCGACACCTCGCTACCCTGACCGGTGTCGTTGACACCACGGCGGTTCCAGCCGATGACATAGCTACGCTTGTCCGAGCTACAGTTCCTGTACCCGAGCGCCTATGCTCCACGGTCGACGAGCATGAGGCAGTGGTGGCTCGAGCGGAGGCGCACGTGCAGAGTCTCATGGCCGAGCTCCGGGAGGCCAGCTGCCGTTGGTACACTACAGATGCTTCTACATGACATGTTGCTGAGATGTGCATGGAGGATGTGCACACCCGTCTTGCGGCTGCGGAGTGGTCCCTACAGGATGCACGTTGGCGACGGGCGGACGCACAACAACAGGTGGACGATTGGTTGTGCACCAGGAGCTCGGCGTTTCTGCAGGGTGTATGGGTTCCCGATGATAGCGATGACGTTGTAGCGGCAGATACACCGACGGATGACGACGTCTGGCCACCTAACACCCGAGTGTCGAGTGTGTCAGCAGCAGCCAGTGACGCCGCAGCACCACCCCCTTCTGGTGCAGCTGCTACGGATGCGGACGTGCTCAGTGGTGACGACCCCCTGCCAGCAGCTGGTGATCAGGCAGTAGCTGAGTCGCCTATTGGCGTGGAGAGCTTCCTACGCGACGAGGAGACGAGGATGCAGGAGGCAGTGACTCGCGCCGACGTGCACATGATGGAGGTCCACCATCAGATTCATTCCGCGACTGACCGCCTGCACGCGGTAGATGCAGCTAGCCGGCAGGCTGCCGCAGCTGAGCTCGACGAACTGCACACGCGTCTCGACACAACGCAGTCCGTGTGGCAGCATGCAGCACAGCAGCTTGCATGCATACGGGAGGCGATACAGTTGGAGGAGGCCCTCAGTGCTGCACCAGTCACATCAGCACATGACGACAGTAGTGACGACTACAACAGCGATGACGATGACAGCGACGACGCCGCTCCGGGGTGAGGCTCTGTGCGGACACATCCCACCAGCATCATCGTCACCCTTGCTATTGCTGTGCAGGGGTATGTGGCCATGGGGGAGCCGCGCTCCCTCCTCACGGATTGTGTTGGGAGCAGCCATCAGCTTTGCTCGTACTGTCAGCCTCTGCAGCCCAGGGGGAGTGTTGGTGTGTGGACTTTGGTCTGACATCTTTTGAGGACACCGAGGTTGCTTAGGGTGCAGCACGATGCTATGGTCCAGGTTATGCTGGTCGAGACCCGCGCACCTGGTGAGTTTCACCGGTGTGATGTGGAGACCCATTGCCTCTATGCGTTATGTATGATCCATGCTAGGTTATGGTGGTCGAGACCCGCGCACCTGTTGAGTTCTACCGGTGTGACGTGGAGACCCATTGCATACATGTGTTGTGTATGATCCATGCATGACGTGGTCGAGACCCAGGCACCCGGAGACACTTTTCCGGGGTCATGAGGAGACCTGTTTCTCTGTCTCTCTTGCTTGATGTTTGACACGTAGGTGTGTGATTCACTTTGTGCATGGTCAAGACCCGGGCATTTGGTGGGATGCACCATTGTCACGAGGAGACCCTGTGCTGTGGTATGCTTGATCAGTGCTCGCGATGATTGGTTCCCTGAGCCATCATCTCTTGCCTTCGCTCAGACATCATTATGTTGACAGTTGTGTCAGCCAGGGGGAGTGTTGGTGTGTGTGGCTTCCACCTGTCACGAGCGACGACAGGGAGAGCAGCGCTACAGGAGAGCGCGACGACACTATCCTTGATGCGGACGCAGCTGGCACGGGAGCACCGACGAGTGGTGGCTCCATCCACCAGCAGCTGCCAGAGAGCTGCCACGACGCCCTAGGTGCTTGTCGCGGTGCTTTGCGGTTGTTCTGCAGCCGCTAGAGTTTTCTCGGTGGACTGGCTCTTGAGCCCAATTTGCATGTTTTGTATTTCCTATCGACCGATCGGCGCCGGACTTGTGTGTGTGACCAGTCGTAGCGTCCAGCTTGAGATTCTGCATCTCTAGGTTCAGACGACGTAGCGTTCTGATTTGTCTGCGCAGAGTTACGGCCAAAACAGTGTTTTTGGGCCGATTTTAGGACAGACCTTGCACTACCGCGTGCGACACCTGTCGTGCGCCGCGGCAGGTATTTATACTGTGGACTTGTCATTTGTTAACTCTCTCTGCAATTATGTTCAGTTTGAGTTTCCTGACACTCTGTTCGTGTCCCAACCCAGACCCTTGCAGTTTTGTCTTTAACTTGTGACTGTTGTCACACGCTGACCTGGCGCTGACGCCTAGTGTCGCGGCAAGTGGTTAGGAAGGTTCTAGGAAACTTCTCAACTCCACGATTTTGAAAGAATAAAACATGCATGCTACTTGGGAGCGGATGATTTCACACTGCTTCTGAATCAACTTTGACTAAAAAAAGTGTGCGCCATCAAGTCAAGAACGAAAAATAGTGCACGTTCGACGTGGTTTACAATGATTGAGTTGATCTACCCTACGAAATCAAGTCACCGCCACTTCCTGTGATGAGTTGAGTTCGTTGGGTGAGACACCGGCCAGAATACTGCATAGGGACAACTTGTCCGAGGTGTTGACCTGACCAGTCGCCACGACAATTTGCGACGACGAGGACAAGTGTAAAAGGCGAGCGAATGTTCCGGAAAAAATGCTAAAAAACATGTGACGGCCAGCAATACCGCATGACAAACTCCGCCGGCAAATCTCATAAGCGCCAAAATCTGACCCGACGTGAGAGATCTACCTGGTACGCCGATTCAACGACGAGTTTTTGAAGGGTAGTGTGTATGGTAAAAGAAAACATTATTTTAGATGTTTGAGTCGGACTCATTCCTGTTGAACCCAACTAAATACGAAGAACAAAATAGGACTTGTGTTGAAATCGTCGTAAATGTGTGAATGCTAGAGCGTACGTATATCATAAAGAAGGAGGGAAAACCTTTTTCAAATAAACGACGGCTAGAATTGCCTGGGCGTAAGGACAATGATCAGCCATTAAGGTTAACTTACTTCTGCGACCACTGTTATCAAGGGGCAACTTTGTAAATCGCCCCCATTCTCGCTCCACCATGTATGAGACGCCCCCATTTTGAGAAAAATGGCAAGGGCGCCCCGGGAAAGTCATGGCCAGGTCGGATCATGTGTTCGACCAAGTTCGAGTGGTCAAACCAGGGAGTACGATCAACGACACTCATGGCAAGGGGCACACCATGTCAACAATCTCCCCCTTGTACCATAGCCTTGATGCCCTGTCCTTGGAACCTATAACATTTTGAATCCTCACAACGCAGAACAAGCTCCATGCAATTCAAGGATGTCTTTGGGTTGTGCCTTGGTCATGGCATCTATGAGTATGCGCTTAGTGCCGCAATATATAAAAGCCGCACCTCCCTTTGCCACAAGTCTCGTGCGTAGTGATGCCGGATCTTGATGTGCTTGGTCCTCCTGTGCAACACAAGATTCTGGGTGAGGCTGATGGTACTAATTTTGTCCATATTGAGTACCGTCGGCTTCCTTTAAGGCACCCCGATCTCCTTTAGCAGTCGTCGTAGCCACACCACCTCCTTTGTGGCTTCCGCAAGTGTGATGAACTCCGCTTTAGTGTTGGAAAGTACCACACAGTCATGCTTCCTGCGTACCCATAAAACTACTACACCACCAAGCACAAATACGTATTTCGACATTTA
Organism: Penium margaritaceum; assembly: GCA_023375785.1. Classification (NCBI taxonomy): domain Eukaryota; kingdom Viridiplantae; phylum Streptophyta; class Zygnematophyceae; order Desmidiales; family Peniaceae; genus Penium; species Penium margaritaceum. The sequence goes on along the minus strand of SZWC01006033.1, from coordinate 73,428 downwards.
TGTTCTATCATCCACATCACCAGTCCAATCAGCATCGGAGTAGCTGACCAATTTGAGGGAGTCGTCACGCGCTCCCCCTCCAAAATACGAGCCTTGACTCTTTTGTTGCCTTGAGATAATGGAGGATCCACTTCACCACTTACTAGTGTAACGGCCCAGGATCAACAACATAGCGGCTCACATGGCTCTCTACAAAGACCAGGTCAGGCCACGTCGCCACCATGGCATACATGATACTCCCCACCGCGGACTGGTATGGCACACTTATCATCTCTGACTTCTCCTCATCCGTGCTCGGCCCCATGCTTGAGCTCAACTTACATGTGGCGGTCATGGGTGTGCCGATGGGGTTGTAGTCCTCTATGTTGTAGCGGCGGAGTACCTCTTTTACGTACTTTGCCTATCCCATATCCATTGTGCGTGCCTTGTGGTCCCTCTTGATGGCGACGCCGAGGTAGTACTCAAGCACGCCCATGTTGGTCATTTTGAACCGACCGTCCACCTGCCGCTTCAGGTTCACCAACTCCTCCATGTCCGACGACACGAGGATGAGGTCATGAATGCAAAAGACCACAAACTTGTGCAACCTAGGCTGCCTCCTCACGTACACGCTCTGATATAATTTGCACCAATGGAAGCCAAGCTCGGCCATGAAGCTGTCCATTTCCATGTACCACATGAGTGGCGCTTGCTTTAACCCGTAGAGCATCTTATTGGGCACGTGCACCCCTTCCGACACCTCCATGAGGACCTCCTTGTCCAGGTCGCCGTTGAGGAACGCGGTTTTCACATCCACTTGGTGAACTTCGTAGTCGTGTGCCACCGCCACTGAGAGGATGGAGCGGATGGAGGCCAACTTTGCTACTGGTGCAAATATCTCATCGTAGTGTTCACCCTTTCATTCTGCGTACCCCTTCACAACCAGCCACACCTTGTACCGCTCCACCTTTCCCTCCTTGGTGAGCTTCTTCTTAAAGATCCACTTGGAGCTAATGATCTTCGTGCCTCTGGCCTGTTGATCAGCTACCAAGTACCATTCTCTTCATGGGAGACAAGCTCAGATTTTATAGCTCAGTCCCACTCAGCCCCATCCCTCTGCTGTAACGCCTCCTTGACGATCTTTGGCTCTTGCGCAAAGAACGCTCAGGTGAACCTGGTCCACATGCCCTTCGCGATATTGTACCGTTTTGCTATCCTTCTTTCGTGTCCGCTTCTACAGGGCTACAGCTGTTAGGCTGCTACTACTACTACTGCTGCTAATACTGTTGCTGTCCTCTCTTGGCACCACTCACACCTCTAGCCTGCTCCTCCTCTATTGGGTACCTTAGAGATACGGGTTCACTCCCAGCCTCCTCATTCAGCTCCACTGTTGTTGGTGCTTCAGACTCCAGTATGCATCACTGTAGTTTTTGACCCTTACTAATGACTACAGTCATTTTTGCTGGGCCTTTCTGCTAAAAAGCAAGGCTGATGCCCAGCGTGTCATCGCTGAATGGATTTTGCTTGCTGAACGGCAAACAGATTGCTCCCTCCTAAAGTTACAAACTAACAGGGGAGTGGAATTCCTTGGCACACAGACAGCAATACTCAAAGCTGAGGAGTCAAACATCAGACCACAGCTCCCTACACTCCACAACAAAATGGAGTAGCGGAGCGATGGCATAGAACCCTTGGTGACGCACTGCGTACACTGCTGACCGAGTCCCGTTTGTCTTTCGGGTTTTGGGAGGAGGCAGTGAAACACGTCACCTGGGTGTGGAACCGCATCCCACATGGTCCACTGCCAAAATCCTGCACATTTTGGGAGCGTTGGTTCAAGGAGAAGGCTGACCCGAGGCCTGCGAGGGTGTCGGGCACGATGACATGAGTCTGGTTTGCACCACCACAGTAAGAGAACAAGCTAAGTCCACGTGGCCGCTGGTGTGTCTTTGTCGAGGTGTCGCATGCCTCAAAGGCATGGCAATTTTGGGACCCCACAAATCATTGTTTTGTCAAAAGTTGCAATGCGTCATTCTTGGAACACATGCCCTACAAGGTGTTCCGCACACCGCGTCATGCTCCTTCCCTACCCACTCAGGATCACTACCCAGAATATGTGAGTGTGCATGTCTCCATGCCATCCCCACCACAGGTTGTTGGTCAGACAGCTCGAACACCGCCAGAGGGTGAGACGACCGCTCCCATCCCAAAGGACGTGCTCTCATCTACAGACTTGGCGAGGACAGAGTCTAGTGCTACCCAGGTTCCACTAGGTCTCAGGCCTCTGACCCCTCCTGTTGAGACAGAAAGCACAAAAACACCATCGCCCAAACCGGTGTGACGATCTTTGCGTGATCTCCCTAAAGTTGATTACAAGAAATTTCATCACACCGTTGGCACCGCATCCGTGGACCACAGCGTAACTGAACCATTGACCTTGACTAAGGCAAGGGGACACTCAGACGTCGCTGAGTGGGAAAAGGCAATGGCGGCTGAACTAAACACACTGTTAGAACATGAAGTGTTCGAACTGGTGCCCTTGCCACCTGGTCGCAAGTGGGTGTTCAAACTGAAAAGAAATCTCAAAGGACTGATTGAGAAGTACAAGGCTCGGCTTGTGGCTAAGGGTTTTCACCAAATCCCTGGACAGGATTTCACGTACATGTATGCACCTGTGGGAAAGCATAGCACCAGCTGCACCTTGCTGGTAGTAGCTGCACGCGAGGACTGGGACATCCACCAGATGGATGTCAAAAACGCCTTCTTGAATGGACCACTGGAGGAGGAACTGTATGTCTGACATCCAGAGGGCTTTGAGGACAAGACTGATAGGTTTGGCTGTTGTTGAAAGCCCTATATGGCCTGAAACAAGCACCTAGGTGCTGGAACAATGAGATTTGCCGCACTGTGAAGAGCGGTGGGTTCACACAAAGTGTATGCAACCCTTCTCTGTTCCTGCACTGGGGTGCTGGTGTACCTGTTGCATTGCTGGTCTATGTGGATGACCTATTGATCTTGTATCCCTCCCTCAATCTCATTGAACAAGCCAAGGCACTGATCACAGCACACTACAAAATGACAGACCTAGGTGGAGCACAGAACTTTCTAGGCACGATCATCACTCGTGGCCGCACAGCACGGACCTTGATCCTTCACCAAGGTCGGTTTCTTGCTCATCTCACTCAACGTTTCCAACACTTGGTACATCATCTCCCACTACAACACACACCCATGGGCCCTGATGTCTATGCACACCTACTGGATGCACGCAATACAGATTACGGCCCAGAGACAGACCCCACATTATATAGACAAAAAACTGGCACTCTCTCATACCTTGCCTCTACCACACACCTGGACATTGCTTGCACAGTCAATGTGCTTGCACAGTTGAGCCAGCAACCACACAACATGCATCAAAAGGCACTACTCAAGCTAATGTGTTATGTGCTGGACACTCCTGCTCTTGGTCTAGTGTTTGCCCCCACCAGCGACCCACCTCTAGATGGGTACTGTGATAGGGATCATGCTCGTGGTCGTGCAGCTCACAGTCGGGATGGGTATGTTTTTCGTGTGTGGGGGGCACCTTTGTCATAGAGGAGCGCCAAGCAGTCATGTGTGGCACGTTGTGTGGCTGAGCTAGAGTACATGGCATTGAGTGAGGCAGCATGTGAAGAGATTTGGCTTGCTCGTCTGCTTGAGGAATTGGGCATGCACACATCTGCTGTTCCTTTGCACATTGACAGCTGAGCAGCACGCCGCATCACAGAAAATGATGGTGTGTTACATCCACGCATGAAGCACATAAGCATTGACCACCACTTTTTTCATGAGGCGGTGGACATTGGGATCGTTGAAGTCTGTGCCATCCGTGGATAGGCTCAGCTGGCAGACTTTCTTACCAAGGCACTTCCATCCTCTTCACTCCTCCCCCAACTGCAACATCTTGGCTGCATGCCCGCCGCACACCCATCCAAGGGGGCGTGTTAATCTCTCACTGTACATGCTTCTCCTTGTGGGTGGTTGTGAGTGCGCAGAGCATGCTGACGCAAGGAGTGGAGGTGACGCACAGTGACGGCCCGCGATACCTCCGCCCCGCACGCGTAGTCGCCTCCATCCTGTCGGCATAGCCCCTCTACCTCATTTAGTGGCTTGCCTATTTTCTGGAGGTCTCTCATTACTAGCAGACCTGTCTTTGTCCTCAGTCGTCTGTGGAGGTTAGACTCGTGCAACTGTGACCTAGTTTAGTCCTTCACAGAGATGCTGACCTGGTTTGTGGAAGTGTTGGAGAGGGCGCGGGCTAGCCGGCCCTTTTACAGAGCACGAGGGCGATTTGCCCTCGCTCCTTGTTTGTGTGCCAGTGAGCTTTGCTCGTCGGCCTGCGGGGTGAGTTTTGACTAGCGAGACTCACCCGACTGAGCTCTTGCTCGTCTTGGCCAAGGACTTGTACTTTTTTTCTGGTCGTCTTCCATGGCCGCCGCCACTAACCTAGTCCTAGCATAGGCTACACTTAACGAAACGTTGCGCAGAAGGTCCCATTGGATACGTCTTGTTCATATTTCATAGATCAACGAGGAAGAGGAAAACCATGCCTCTGTGCTCAAGGGGATCAACAATCATTTGCTCCAACAGCTCAACGTTGCAATGGAGGCTCATCCCAATGCAAGTGCAAGAGAAGCGGTGCTTGTGTAGAGAAACACCCAACTCTCGAGCAAACCCAAGATTCGTCCTTCCCTCCCACACCGTTTGATCCTGCGGCCGAGCTTCTACGTGGCATGGCACTAAGTTGGTGGTCTAAGCTAAAGGCCATCCAATGGCAGCAAGAGACCTTCGGGGCTCAATGGCCAATATGACCTGTCTTGTATCATCCACCATAGGTGTTCTACCCTTACACCAGATCAACCAGCGATGGCAAGACGCGCTTACACCACCAACCAAGTGGAGTGAATTCTCGCACAAAACTCTTGCACGTTTTGGATGCCTGAATAAGAAATCCGATGCTCAGTATAAGCTCAAGCATCTTTCAGTAGTCCATCATGTTAGAGTACACACAGAGAATCTGCGAGATCATGACTGGTGCAGACATCGCCCAAAAAAACCCTGTTTTCACTATAACAGCAGCCTCAAACGAGACATCCCACAAGCGATCACCATTTTTGGCATTCAGAATGACCTTCCGCAAATGATCGCAACAGCAGAAACGATAGACAATGCAAAGTACAATGCTCAGATAAAAGAATCCTACTCCTGGTGGAAATGGAAAAAGCCAATTGGGGGACTCCTCGACAAGGATGGATGTGGATGTTGTCAACCAGAGAGATACGCGCACCTGTTACAACCACGGGAAATTCCGGCATATGGCTCAAAACTGCCAAAGCCATCAGCAGGCCGAAAATGGGGGAAAGTTGCATGAAAATGAGTCGGGAAACGACAAGGGGCAGGAGTGAAAGGCACGAGTCGTTCCTGAGAGGAACAATCTGTGCCAAACAATCGCGCACGTGAACAGCTCACAACGCCACAGAGGGTTTATGAGATCACTAAGTTTGACGAGAAGTACGAAGACAACCAACCAGTGATACTGCTAAAAGTGCAAGCCGATGCTGCAAGAATTGCAAAACGGTACATGCACTATTGGATGGAGGGGCCTCACAGAGTTTTGTAAGCAACAACATGGTTCGAAAGCTGGGTTCGCAGACCAAACCAGGGGTGTTTGAAGAAAAAACTGGCGACGCGAGATTACAAACAAGGAGTCTCCCAGAACCACTATAACTACACGTGGGAGACTTGCTGTGTGTAACGGTCTAGAGGTCATGTCAAATGAGTGATTAAAAAATCATCCTTGGATGTGATTCCAAGTCCCAGAACAATCCGTAGATTGACTGGAATAGTGGAAACGATTCCTTGGGAATGAATGGCGCCAAGCAAGAAATTCCACTCGTGGGGTGGAATACGACAGCCAAAGCAGCAGATGTGGAAGCATTAGGGGAAGCCGCAACAATTGAAAAGCGATAACCTATGCAGCCGATACCACTCAACATGGCTAAGTACTGTATGCGACGAGGGGCTCATGACTGACGTGTACGTCTCGAGCCAATGGAGGAAGCGGAAGTGGCAGCAGCTGACTCATCGGCCTCATTAGACTCATCGGCTTCATTGGCATCAACAAGTTTTGCGATGGTTCCCAAGGAGTTTTCCTTTCTCATCTAAGATTCTGTGGACCTGTTCCTTGATGAACTCCCCAAAACTTTACCACCTCAACATGGCATCGACCATCGCATCGAATTGAAACCAGGTAGCCAATACACAGTTTGAGGAGCCTATCGCATGAGCAACCATGAGCTGACCGAGTTGAAAAAGTAACTGGATGAGATGCTCGGTCAAGGATTCATCCACAAATCCACGTCACCATACAATGCACTGGTGCTATTCATGAGAAGGAAAACTTGAGAAATGTGGATGTGCGTGGATTACCAGGCGTTGAATAACGCTACCATCAAGAATTGCTGCCCTCTTCCCCATGCCGACAATTCTTTGACCAACTCCAAAGAAAGCGATTTTTTTCATCAACATGGAGTCACGTAGCGATCATCACTATATCCACATGGAAGACGCCAACATCAAGAAAACAGAATTTTGAACCCGTTACGAGCATTTCGAGTTCACGATCATGTCATTTAGACTCACGAATGCCCCAGCTAAGTTCATGGCGGCGATGAACATAACTTTCTGCCTGTACTTCCACGACTTTGTTGTAGTATATCTGGATGACATTCTAGTGTAAAATTGCACCCTGGAGGAGCACGATGGACATCTCTGAAGAGTTCGTGAACCTTTACAAAGAGAGAAATACTTTGAAAAACTCTCAAAGTACAAATTTGTTTGTCTTTTGATCAAGTTTTTGGATCATGTCATCAACGGCAGAAGGACCACCATGGACCCGAAAAAAGTGACAACAGTCGCTAATCAGCCAACACCAACCAATGTCTGAGACGTCCAAGATTTCCTTGGCTTCTGTCATTACTATTGGCGTATTGTACGGGATTACGCTCGAGTTCTAACAGCACTCTCCAATCTCACTCAAAAAGAAAACGAGTGGCAATGGGGAGACAAAAAACTAGAAGCATTCACCACTTTGAGGACCGCTCTGATCTTGGTGCCAACCCTACAATTAGCCGATCCAACGATCAACAACGTCATGGCTACGGATGCCTCTGACCGAGCCATTGGCGCGGTTCTCCTACACGATCACGGCAGCAGAGAGCATCGTTTTACATCTATGTCATAAAATTTGCGTGGAAAAGAACTCAAATACATCTTACATGAGGAAATGCGGACAGTCATATTTGCATTTAAGACTTGGCGGTGCTACCTTGAATGCTGCCGATGCATCGTACGCACCGACCATCACGCATTGAAAATTTTGAAGATGCAATTGAACCTCAGTCAACGTCGGACTCGATGGATGGAGTTCCTAGAATCCGGGTTCAGCTATTCTATTGCGTACTTGCCAGGCAAATCCAATCTTGCACATGGACTCAGCTGTCGACAAGACTTGATGACTGAGGTGGCAACAATTCAACTCCAGCGAGATCCGTGTCTCAAGCAGCTGTCCGCAAGTAGCTACGACTAGCATGGTGGATATGACAAAGCCAAGTTGTGGTACGATGCACCCTATTGGCGGGGATGATTCACTGCATGTTGCTCGAAGAGTGCCACGACTCTGGTATAGGTAGACATTCAGAGAAGAAATGACGTTGAAGAAGCTGGCAAAGCATTACTAGTGGGGACAAGATGCAAACTGACCCAGCCAACTTGTGCAAATCCTATGACACGTATTATGGCAAAAATCCCGTTGCACACTGCCACACGGACCTCTGCAACCTCTCACTGTTCCAAGAGAACCATAGACCGACATCTCCATGGACTTCGTTGTTGGGTTACCGTTCACATCCAAGGGATATGATGCAATCCTTGTGGATGTCAGCAGGTTTTCCAAGGTGTCTTACTTTATTCCGACAACAACCATCGTCACCGCTGAAGGAACATCACAAATGATTTTGAACAACATCGTACGAATACTACCGCTGTCACCGGGCCACATCTGTAAGTGCACCTGGACGTCACGCCTGAAAGGGAGGAAGTGCTACGTATGAGACATACACGAGTCCCTAATCTTTCCATGGGGCATTGCTGTCATTACACAAATAGCCCACCACACGTCGAAACCTTGAATTTTACTCCAACGGTTGAGGACAAATCGGCAAATTGCCCTCGCCCTTCAACGACCCTTCTCACACACTCTGAGAGCTTCGACCACTTTTTGAGAGTTATCGACAGAAGTGTCACGACCTTTTGGTCTTCTTCTTGACGCATCGAGATACATCAAGATTTGCAAAGACGTGTCTTCCATCTCCGCCGTTGATCTTTGAAGGCCCCCGATTCCTTGGTGGAGCTTCTCCATCTGACCACTCATAGCGTGACTCCACACACGTCGTTCGACAATCGACTCAACAACCCACAAATCCCTAATCATTTTTAGTGGAAACTTTTGTCGTTACACAAACAGCCCACCGCATCGCGGGACCTCTATATTCACTCCGACGGTCGAGGGCAGGCCGGCCAACTGCCCTCACCTCCACTGAATCTTCCCAAACGTTGAGACAGCTTTGGCCACTCTTGCACATCTGCGACAGAAGTATTACAACCTTTTGGTCGATATCTTGACGTAGTGAGACAAACATGGATTTATAAAGATACATCTCACATCTTCACCGTCAGTTCTTGAAGCTCCCTGATTTCTCCACTGACCTTCTCGAATCCGACCACTCATGACACGACTCCACACGCATCGCTAGACAATCAACCCAACGACCCTGACTATGTCTCATTCGTAACTTGACACTTGTATACATATGTTTGAGCATTTGGAAACTTGTCATTGAATTACAACTACCGCTAATTATGAATCGTCCAAGCGTTCCATATTCTCAATCGTGTTATGCCTCGCAACTTCTACATGTTTACCATCTACGCTTCGTTCGGCATAACACTTGATGTAAGAGAGCACCGGTGATGGAGAGGCATCCGACAACTTAACCCATACCCTTACCTCGCACAAGTCGTCAGCGCATCTTGCACTTCAAGACTTTGCAGACTTTGGGACTACGACGTGAGACGAATGAGCACAACCGAAAATCAGCAGTGAGTCTTTGCCTACGACTTTGGCAATGGAGGAGCAGAATGTGCCATTCCACGCAAACCCTGAAGCAGCAATTAATGTTGGCATGGCAGGTATGCGGCAGCTCGATCAACGCCTACAGCTTCGACAACCAATGCGGTCACGGACCCAGTGGTCGTAAACCAGCTGCCCCTACTGACAACCTCAACAATGACAGCACAAATGACAGGTGGCACCAGATGACATGCGCAGATCAACCAGGAATTGGCGAACCAAATCTCCACGCTTGAGAGGATCAACAGCCACTTGCTCCAACATCTCAATATCACAATGGAGGCTCTTGCAATGCAAGCGCATGTGAAGTAGTGCTTGTTGTGAGAAACTCCCAACTCTCGAGGGAACCCAGAGTTTGTCTGGCTCCACTAGAACCGTTTGATCCTACAAATTCAAAAGGACTGACGGTTTGGATGTGGCTGATGAGTGTACTTCACCCCTACTGGGGTCAATGACAAACAAAAATGGATTGACCTCGTGGCCACGCCTTTGCGTGGCACGGCGCTAAGTTGGTGGTCAGACCTCAAAACCACGAGAGCACAAGACGAATCTGCCTTAAGAACATCGTCATAGGCAACACATCCTGACACGGTAAGCGTCTCTTACGTGCACAGGGAGGGGGGGTCTGTAGCCATCGGACTTCACTGAGATAGAGGCTGCAGTTGTACACATATATCTCTCACAATGCTATTGACCTTACGTGAACGCTTACGCAAGCCGCCTCGGCTGTCATAGCTACAGTTGTAGCAGCAGCAATAGCTATGTTTGCAGCCGTAGCCAGGGCATTACGTACACTTGCCTCCACATCGTTGTGTAGCCGAGGCCTACGCTGAGGCTGCGATCGTTATTGGGCCAGTTTATGTATCCTATTCAGATATTGGCACACAGATTACGGCAGCCGCTTTTTCCATCGCGTCTGCCACAACATCTATAACATCTGCCACAACAATAGTTGTGTCTGCCATCCGTACATCCACCGCAGCGGCCATCACTATTGCAACATCAGCACCATTGGCTTCCACCACAATCGTCACAGTGGCCATCTCCATAGTGCCTATCTTTGCTATATGGGGTGCGGCATTTAATGCTCAGGCACTTGCCCTAGTGGTACCTGCTACCTCTACCTTTTGTGTTCTCTCTACTACTGCTGCTGGTGTTGTACTACCTCTCCTTGCGTTTCTATGCAACCTCGCACCCCCTGCCTCAATGTGAGGACCATTCTTGCATGCATCTTTGGTACTATTGCTCTTCTTCTGCTTTCCTATGGTGGCTTCTGTGTCTCACTGGGTTCAGCTGTCTTGTAGCACCTCTACAAATGCCTGACGCATTCCCATTTTTCCCACGCCTGCCATTGAAAATCTGTCAAAATCTATATGGCAGGGCCCTTACATCATCACCATGCTTGGTGACAACAAGTCAGTCATAGTGGATCTTTAATTCAAGATGAACCTCACTCATGAGGCTCAACAGGAGGCTGAATATTGCCTCAAGATACACGTTGACTTTGGTGACGAGGTAGCTATTATTCTGCTTAATTATCTGCACGCTGCTTGTGCTCCTCCTTCTAGTGCTAATCTTGCCGCCAATTCTAAAACTTTGTACACACCATCGTTTGTTGGTCCCTCTGCTGACAACCCTGTTGTCACATCCTCTGCCAGTGTCCTTTCCACTGTACCATGGTAGCATGACTTTTCCTCTCAGACCGTAGTCCTGACCATGGGGCTCGCCTTCTCCTTCTCGGATGTACACTTTAGTGCTTGCGCACAAGGGGAGCAATTGTGGGAGTACCCCTCTCCGGCTATCCCTTCCATCCCTACTACTGTTGAGTCCACCCGTGCTGTCCGTGCCCTTATCGTGGCTGCACATGAGTTGCTCATTAATGACATTGGCACTTTTAATGATGACCCTGCCACTGAACACTCGGTGCTCGGTCATCATATGCACCTAGCATTCAGTGTGCACTTGCTTTACTCCAGTTGATAACATGCGCCTTGCACGTGTCATGCATGCACACAGGTTAGGCATTACTAGCACATGTGCTACCACCGCCTCCAGCTCTAGCACATTCTCCTGGACCATCTGCTCCTGTGCTCAAGCCTACTCCTTTGTCGGTGTCCCCTCCGCCCTTCCATCGGATACGTGCCCCTGGGATTGGCCTTCCCTATGTGGAGCTCCGTTCTACGCCGGGAAACATTCTCCAACCTGCGTCCCTCTTTCGTGTTACCCTCCTCCTTCCTCCAGTTTTTTTACACTGGCGCCTGCCATGTTGGCAGATAGTGAGCACTAGTTAGAGCAGTCTCTTCTCCAACTTGTCTGGCTATGCGGCAACGGAGGTGAGAGTTTTCTCCGTTGGCCAGAGGTCAAGGGTGTCAGTTCAAGACCATCCTTTGTGGTGACCCCCCGGTCATGTTCTAGGGTGGTCTTCCATCTCAGTTCCATGGATAGATTACTGGGTTGCCTCAATGTCTATACTTTGTCTATCTCGTCTGTTTGCACTATTGCAACCTGTGGTATCCTTCCTTATATGCCCACATCAGGTAGCTTCCAGATCCTCGATTGTGGTGCCATCTACCATATGATGTTAGTTTGGTCTTCTTCTTGTTGGGCCTGGCCGGAGCCATTCGTTCTGTTTGTGCTGGGTCGACATACCGTACTGACAGCCATATTCGTTTAAAATAATTGTTTATGGTTCGCCCATGTGTTCCATAAAAAACTATGAGTTCAATGGGCGAGTCACCCCTAGTATTCCCGGACGAGGACATCTTTTTTGCCTGTTATTGTTCCCAAGTTAATTGCTCAAGTTTTCGTGTGTTCTCATTTTCGGGTTCTAACAGGACACAACTTTGGTTACCTACAAGAAATGGGCAGAGGACAACAAATGTTGGAAAAAAGTATTTCGATCTTGCAAACAGTGCAAAATTGCAGCACGTCAGACGTCACACAATAACGTCCTCGGGCTCGGGCTCTACCACCTCCTTGAACAGCTCACTGTCTTTTGCTACAGCCTCCTCTGCCGCACCTTTGCGGAAGGTGGCTTCGTTACAACGTGGTCGAAGCTCGAACATCCAAAGTTTGAACTTCGAGTTTCTCGCTCGACGTTCTCGGTCGATGGGAAGTCTTTGGACTTGAATGGTGGGCGAATACAGAAACTGTTTTGCTATGGGTGAGTGTCCATAGGCGACCACTATAGGAAACAAAACGGACCCGATTTTGGGAGAACACAGAAATCACCAAAAAGGCTCCAAAAAAGTAGGGGAATTTGGCTGTCAGTATGGCAGTTGCTTTCTGTTCACGGTGTTGCCTTTTTCGGCTTCCTTGATCCCAGTGGTGTTTTTCTCCTTCGCGACATTCTATACATACCTTCTTTGGGCATCAGTTTGTTTTTGGTGAGTTCTCTCGGTGATCAGGGTATTGATTTCTCTACTGATTGTGGTCTCGGCACTGTCCTTTCCCCTTCCGGTCACGTCGTTTTACATGGCGTCAAGTGTGAAAAAACTTTATTGTCTGCCTCTGCTTGCCCCCTTTGCTCCCTATACTGGCTCTGCCCTTGCTCATATTGTACCGTCTCTCTCCCGATCATGTCATGCCTCTACACCGTTATCTTGGCCACGTGCACACTAATTTTATCACTAGTATGCTCCTTCTTGAGTGTACTCTTGGGCTGTTTCCCTCCACCTTTCCTTCCCCTTGCCCATCTCACTGTCTTCTCAGGGCAGGATGCACCACTCTTCTTTCCCATATTCAGAGTCCGAGTCTGCTCACTCCCTTGATCGTGTTCATGTTGATGTCATGTGGCCCCTTCCCCATGACCTCCTTGGGGATGTAAGGCATTACCTTTAACTTTTGTATCTTGCTGATGATTTTTCTCGGTTTTTTTGGGCCTTCGCTCTGGTCATAAGAGTGATGTCTACCCAATCAGCGAGTCCTGGCTTGTTTGGGTTGAACATGTATGTTAGCACTCCTTGCGTATGTTTTGCAATGAGCGTGGTAGTGAGTTCCTTGAGCCCACCGCCCGTCTTCTTGATTCCAAAGGGGTGTGTCTCAAGACATTTCCATACACACCCCAGCAAAATGGGGTCTTCGAGCTTTGGAATCTGACAATGGTATCCGCACCCTTGTGTCTGATTCTGGCGTGTCTCCTTTCTTGCATTTGATGCCATGGATTACATGACCTGGGTCTGGAACCGTGTCCCCCATGGTCCTCTCCCCCCATTGTGACACCTTTTGAACAGTGATATGGCTCTTGTGCCGACCTTCATCTTGCTTGGGCCTGGAGTAGCATTACGTCTGTTTGACGTCATGACGACATGTTGTCATGTGAACTTGGGATTTGCACCTTTTGGGTATCTCAGCCCAGTTTTAAGCCTGGCGCCTTTAGGATCAAGAGTGTCAGTGCGTTGTTGTGCCTTGTGTTGTGTTGTTGAGTCTGTGTTCATTTGTGAGCTTGTGCGTCTCTCGTCCGCCACCTTCCTACTGTAACTCTCTTGGTTGCGGGGGGACGTCTGTCCTATAGTCCCTACTATGGTTTCCTACCAGCCTGCACCCTTAGAGCTTTCCCAGTCAACAGGCAATCCACCTACATTGCCCTCAGGGTCTCTCCCATGAGGATCTTCTAGCTCCTCTAGAGAACCATCATCCCCTGTCATGTCCTCGCTCTTTATCCAGTCTGAGTCAGTATCTCATACTCATTTCTCAATGAATCCATCCACTCTGGTAGTTCTTGTGTTATCTAGTCCACCTGCACTTGCATGTGATCTACCTGATCCTGGTGACCCCACGGGTCCTGCTTCTATCATGTCAAGTTTACCTTTTTTTTTGCATCTGACCACCTCCATCTTGTGACCCCATGGGTCCTGCAATTATCTCCCCTTTTTTCTAAGGTGGATGCCTTCGAACGCTCCCTAATCTCCCCTCCAGCATCTTCGTAGTCTCAGCTTGTCACGCTTGTTCAGAGACGGAGCCATCCCCAGTCGATCCAATGCACATGAATGCACTCCGTTTTACCACTAGGGTTGTCTAGCCCAATTACAATAAGGGATATGTGCTGGTCACCACCTAGTATGAGCGTGATCTAGAACTTGCTGTTCTTAGTAGCGCTACCAAGTGTCACACCACTGTCACTACCATGCTCCAGCTGCCTAAACCCACCACAGTTCGACAAGCACATGCAGCCGCTGATGTCCAGCAATGGGAGGCTTCCATGCGGGATGACGTGAGATCTCTAGTTGATCATGCTTAATACAATCCGGTCGGTTGGCCTCCAAGATGCAAGGCCAATAATTCTCATTGGGTCTTTCATCAGAAGTACAAGCCGAGCGGTACACTCGATAAGTACAATGCCCGCCTCACTGCCAAGGTCTTCCCAGTGTTGAATTCAACGAGACATTTGCCCCCGTTGGACGTTACACCATAACTTGAGCTCTAATAGGTCTCATAGAACACCATGATTGGGAACTGGAACAGATGCATGTGAATAATGAATCCCTACATAGAAGATTGGATGAGGAGATTTAGTTCAACCTCCCGAGTTTTCTAATGGTACCAAAAAACTCTGGTAACTACGGAAGGCTCTCTATGGCCAGAAGTAGTTTCATAGGTGTTGGATCCAAGTGATCACTTCCACATTTGAAACGGGGGGTTATCAGTGTAATACGATAGACACATCCCTCTTTGTAACTCCGTTGTCAGTACCATTCGCTACAACCCTCGTATACAATGATGACTATTACGAGGATTACAATCATCGTAATAGCGCCACCGAGTCAAGAGGTTGTGAAGTCTATGAAGTCACTGTTGTAGTCGGCTTACAAGTTGAAAGACTTGGGTCAATCTCATGTCTATTTGGACATGGATCTTAAGTGTGATCGCGCTCGTCACATTCTTCACGTTCACCAAGCTGCCTACAATTGTAACCTGGAAGAGAACTTCATGCCCCTCCTCAAGTCTGTGCCCAGTGCTTCAACACCGATGACACCAGCAGGACAGAGGTTGTTGATGTGTCGAGGCTGGAGGCGATAGTTCATGTGCCTGACTACTAATGTGTCATTGGCTCCCTCATGTACCTAGCCACCACCACCAAGACAGATGTCGCCTTTGCTCGGGAATTTTTTGCCTAGAATTCACAGTTTCCGAGGGCAAGACACATGGAGGATGCGTTGCGCATTGTCAGGTACTCACTCTCCATTGCTCAAGTTTGTCTCTACTATCGGGCTCATTTGTCAAATTTCATCGACGGTTCTACTAACAGCGACTGGGCTCACGACGCAGATTCTTGGAGCCGCACTGGTTATGTCATCCTTGCTGGATTGACAATGATCTTGTGAAAGAGTGGCGAGTAGGGTTGTGTGGCACGCAGTTTCAGTGAAGCGAGATACCGTACAGTCCCTTGATTTTAAACTCAATGAAAATCCAGTTGTATTTGAGTATAGTTTTTAGCCTTGGAACTTTGAACCTGTTTTTTTTTCAAAGCACAGGTGTTGCTTAAGTGCTTGATTTTGGTGGAAAAGCCCATTCACGTCCTCAAAATTTTCCCAAAACTTCAAAATGTCAAGTCTTGGAAGTGTGTATGTTGCGAGTAAAGTTGCACATGGCAGCTTGCGTAAGACTTTGGAATCAAAGCGAGACTCACAGCTTCCTTCTTTGCTAGCTTCGTAGCTCGCCATGAAGTTTGCAGAGTGCCACATCCGCATACACTACATGGGGGATTGCGCGTGCATTGTGGGCATCTCACGTTCCACTTGCAGCCCCCAAGTGGCTGCGCACGGAACGTGAAATGGTGTGTACATAAAAATGAATTATGTGTTTTCAAGAGTGATTCATCCATAATAGCACAGTTTACGTGCTTGAACGGTCAAAAGAAAACAGTTGTTTTAGTCAAATGGAAGGGGAACTACGGTACTTTGCTCTCGGTACAAACACGTGTGAAATTCTTTGGCTTTGTTTATTACTGTAAGAGCTGCGTGTTTTGATTTGCTACATTAAATCACGTTGTGACAACCAGAACGGAAAGACCACTTTTTAGCATGATGGCATGCACCAGACATACACCAAACATGTCAATAAGGAGCATCATTTTGTGTTTGGACGTGTGGGTGCAGGCGATGTCCCGACTGTTTGGGTCAACATGAGTTGACGCCCTCACAAGAGCACTGAGCAGTAATGCCTTCAAGGTGGCAGTTCACACCGTTGGTCTGCTATGCGCTCGTAATTCTCCAGGTTGATGAGTCGTGTCTGTGTGTGTGTACAGTCTTGTATCACGTATTGTGACGTCTGCGTTAAGCTTGTGAGTGTCTATATGCGGGACGACTGTGGATCATGGGGGAGTGTTGGTTTTTGTGTTGACGACGCAGAGTGAACTCTGGCTTCGTATACCCTTACCACACTGATACAGGAGACTGACTAGAGGAATGATTCTCCGTCGACTACTCTGCCACGTCGACATGTCTGTTTAGCATGTCACACCATGACGAGTGACTGAGAAGCTTCATAAACAATCCCTCTCGTCTTATGCCAAACACAATCATATACTTGAGCTCATCTCTTAATCCCGCTGTTTTTTTTGTCACAAGTTTTGTAGCTGACAGCCGGGTGCTCTCCCAACCCAGATGCTATCGGGTTTTATGCAGAAGCTATGTGGACAGGTTGTGTGAAAAATAGATGAATGGAGTTCGAATCCCACCATGCTTGAGGGTAGCGAGTGATGGCGAGTACGTTGCTCGCTCTTTTGCTTGCTGCCCACCCAGAGTGACACCTAACAACTTGATCTGTTGTGACCTTTTTCCACTTCTTACGTAATCCTTACCTCCGCAGAGCTCTCTTGGTGCGTCTCCATCCATGGCCTGCTTGCTTGCTTGTCTCTTCCATCCAGAAAGTCTAGCTTCATATACCTGTGATGGCTGTGGCTGTTGCAGCACGTATGTGGGTGCAGATGTGCCTTAGGCTAATGTAGCGGTAGCTAGTACTGGTGTGGCAAACACACCCAGGCAAAGCTACCTCGACAACGGATAAAGGTGAGTTTCTTCATGACCAGGATCATGAATGGGGTGAGCTCTTGCCACATGACATGGGTCTTTGAACTCCTCCCTCTGATTCCAATACTTACTCATGGTTGCTAATGAGAAACTTCCTGGGACCTTCCTATTTGCTTGCCACTTAACTAGGCATCAGCACTGAGTTAGTGTGTGATGACAG
Organism: Penium margaritaceum; assembly: GCA_023375785.1. Lineage (NCBI taxonomy): Eukaryota > Viridiplantae > Streptophyta > Zygnematophyceae > Desmidiales > Peniaceae > Penium > Penium margaritaceum. Next base: position 56,027 of record SZWC01006033.1, on the reverse strand, counting down.
TCACAAGTCATGCACGAAACTGCAAGGGTCTGGGTAGGGACACGTAGAGAGTGTCAGGAAACTCAAATTGAATTCCATTGTAGAGAGAGATGACAACTGACAAGTGCATAGCATAAATAGCTGCTGCGGTGCACGGCGGGTGACGCACAGTGTCAGTTTGATCTAAAACCGACCCAAAACCACTTTGTTGGCCGTAATTCTGCGCACATGTGTGCAAAAGCAACACTGTCTGAACCTAGAGATGAAAAATCTCGAGCCGGACGCTACTACTGGTCACACATATAAGTCTAGCATTGATTAGTGGACAGACAATGCAAAACATGCAAATCGGGCTCGAGATCCAGTCCACGGAGCAAACTCTAGCGTTTGCAGAAAAACCACAAAGGACCCTAGCAAGCACCCGGGATGTCGTGACAGCTCTCTGGCAACGGCTGGTGCATGGAGCCACCACTCGTCATCGCTCCGACGCCAGCTGCGTCCGCATCAGGGGCCATGTCGTGGTGCTCTCCAGTACTGCTGCTCCACTCCAGCAGTGCAGGGTATACGGGTAATCACCATGGTCGTCGCTCGTGACTGGTGGAAGCCACACAAACCAACACTCCCCCTGGCTGACACACCCGTCACCACAATGATGACTGAGTGAAGGTAGGGAGGGATTTCTCACAAAACCAACCATGGCAAGAACCAGTCGAGTACACTTACACAGGTGCTCCTCCCCTCCTCGCAAAGGGACTACTCTCACTGTCCGTCGTAAACACCAACCACATTACAAGGTCTGCTTGTGATAGTGGTGCAACCCACCAAGTGCCTTGGTCTCGACCATGCACGAAGTCAATCACATACCCATGTGCAAAACACCATGCAAGGGGTATAGAGGAACAAGATCTCCTCTTGACCCCGGAACATGTCTCCGGGTCTCTGGGTCTTGACCATACCTGCTCGCATGCATGGAGCATACATAATACATGGAGGCAATGGGTCTCCACGTCATACCAGTACAAGTCACCAGGTGCGTGGGTCTCGACCAGCATAACCTCGACCAGAGCATCATGTCACACCCAAAGTAACCACGATGTCCTCATAATGGTGTCAAGCCAAAGCCCACACACCAACACTCCTCGTGGGCTACAGAGGCTAACAGAACGAGCAAAGCTAATGGCTCTTTCCAACACAATCCTTGAGGAGGGAACACGGCTCCCCCATGGCCACATACCCATGCACAGCAATAGCAAGGGTGACGATGAAGCTGGTGGGATGTGCTCGCACATAGCCTCACCATGGAGCGTCGTCGTCGCTGTCGTTGTCGTCACTGTTGTGGTCATCACTATTGTTGTCTCGTGCTGATCTGACTGGTGCAGCGAAAAGGGCCTCTCCAGCTACATCATCTGATTTATGCCTGCCAGCAACTGAGTTGCACCTCGCCACACAGTCTCCGCAACATCAAGATGTGTGTACAGCTCGTCGAGATCTGCTGAGACAGCCAGGCAGCCGGCTACATCTGCAGCATGTAGACGGTCAGTCGCAAAACTAACCCGAAGGTGGACCTCCGTCACGTGTATGGCGGCGCGAGTCACGGCCTCTTCCAACCTCACAGCCTCATCTGGTAGAAAAGAGTGCAGCTTTGCCTGCTCGTCGCACAAGTCAATGTCCTTTGCGTCATTCGTCGACCCAAGTGCCGCCTGGCCATGAGCTGCTCAGAGGGTGTAGGAACCAGACAATGAGTCACCACGTGAATCGTGTAGGGCTGTAGGAATGGCTGTTGCGAGGGCACCTGCTGCGGGAATTCATCAACGGTCAACAACGTCCATCTCATATCCCCTTCCGCAGGCGTCGTACCCTTGGAGAAGATCAATATGTAATGGAAAGATGCGTTGGAGCCACCAACCGACTGGAACGAATCCTTGCGTGTGATGCTCACACGACATGGATGACTGAAGGAAAAGTCTAACGTACGGTGTAAACTCTAGCGTCTCCGTCAGCAGTCCAACATGGAAAAGTATACGAGGAGATTCCCCGAGATCATCATTGGTGCAGACATCTTGCCCGACAAACTCTGTTTTCACCACAACGGCCCCAAGCGAGATATTCGACGAGCAATTGCTATTTTTGGCATCCAAATCGACTTGCCGCAAATGATCGCAACAACATAAAGGATCGATAGTGCTGACTACAATGCTCGGACCCAGGAATCCTATGGCAGGCGACCTCCCAACCACATTTGTCGTGGAAACAAAAAAATCCAGTTGGGGGTCTCCTCGATTCCAATGGAAGCGGACGCCGTCAACCAGAGAGACACGCAATCCTGCTGCAACTGCAGAAAATCCGGGCTCATCGCTCGCAATTGTCGTTGCCAGTAGTAGGCTAAAAAGTGGAGAGAGAGAGAGAGAGAGAGAGAGAGAGACA